>JAQBSW010001548.1:0-20000 GCA_029291075.1 Eudiplozoon nipponicum
GACCAGAAGGCTAAACCAATGACGACACGAATTTAAATAATACTCTTGTGTACTTTTACGTATTTTGAATCACTGCTATCGCAGTTCACTGATTAATAAATCTAGACATGCGGTAACAATATTTGTGGTTTACGTTGTGCTGCAAGTTTAACACTAAAAATGATGAAAGTTAAATATAGACTCCTTGTTAAATATTCAAATGAAATGTTGTGTGCATTTTAGATCGATTGGATACGCTATTTTAACGCAGTCTTCCATCCTGTGGCCTACACAGTTAATGAAAGCGAAGAAATATACGTGAGAGGTTATGCAAATCTAATTAAAAGATGTGAAGTTTTGGGAAGTTATCTTAAAGACTACAACTACACAAGGTGAGAAATAACAATTTGTTGAATTGAGTTTTTCCTCGCCATAAGATATTTAAACTAGAGCGGCACAAACGTGACAATACTATTTTTATACGAGCAGACAAACAGATATCAATGATTGCATGGATGGTGATATACGTTATCTGTATCAGGTTGGCCGACTTAAAAATGAATGCACTTATATTATCAACCAGATCCACATAGTGCCGTGTGTCCGAAACATAGGTCGTCATCATACCCAAAATAACATTGAGGATTGACAGGAAGAGAACACAAAGGAATAGTTATTTACACACGCAATGCTCCTGGCGAGGAAGTCGACTAAGTAGTCTCGAGGTATTCCCGAGTAAATTAGTTGATGCAAATTTTGCCAACGATTCTTTTAGTGGTAGCTTCTCTAAATCCCTCACACGAAATAAGCAAAGTTGAATGTTGTGGATTTGACTGCATTTTTCTTGTGCGGGACAATTGATAGCACTCTTAGGTCGGTAAAATCTTAAATTTTGATCATTTTTAGGTGCTCTGCTTATTGGCTTCGACTGATGGATTCGCTCTGGTCCCTTCGTTTTGAGCCTTCCATCAGCTGATTGTCTGAAAATGACGCTGGAACAAGATTTTCCATGGTTCATTTCCCAATATTTCGAGGCCTCATTTCCAGTCTCATATTCAGGGTTGACACAATACCCACAGGAGCAAAACACAACTTGTGGCAAATGTGGAACCCTCAAGTTGTGTTTTACTCCTCTGCGTATTCTGTCAACCCTGAAATGAGTTCTCGATATATTGAGAAAAGAGCAATGGAAAGTCTTGTTCCAATGTCTTTTTTTAGACAATCAGCTAAGAGAAGGCTCAAAAAAGAAGGGACAAGTGAGAACCCATCAATCGAAGCCAATAAGCAGAGCACCTGAAAATGATCAAAATTCAAGATTTTTCTGACCTAAGAGTGCAATCAATTGTCCCGCACAAGAAAAATGCGGTCAAATCAACAACAAGAAGGACAGCATTGCGCAAAGAGATTCATCATTTAAAGTTGAATGTAGTTCGTGAGTGTGAAGGACGAAATATTTTGTAGCATCTAATTTACTTAAAATGCTATAAATACGTTAGTGTGCAATCCCAGTTTTGTAAAATTTTCGTCTCCTTTGATGATTAATTCGGAAATTTTAAATAAAACCCTAATAGCTTTCTTTAAATCAAGTTTGCGAGCTTGAAGTAACCACCAACCTCATTTTATTTCACCAGTCGTCGGACAGCATGACAAAACTATAATCAGCCACATGTACTGGTGAGTTTCGCAAAATTTATTTAATTAATTGTCGGGATTGGTTTTTACTTCAAGCTCACAATCTGGATTTAAAGAATTGTCACCATCATCCGCACAATCCACGATTGTTTAATTGTACTTTCATAATATTTTTAACTTTAAATATTCTATTAACGGCAACTGAATGTACAAGGGCGCTACTGTTTAAAAGTTAACAGGCATAATTCAAATGACCTAAAACTGTTAAATTTTAAACTGAATCATTTCTCATCCATTTTTTATAAATTTTAATGTGCACAAAATTAGCCTAGTTAAATCAAATGCTTTCGACATAATATGTTACATTTATATTAAATTATTTGAGATTTATCGAGAATTCTTATTAATCGCAATTCCAAATTCAATATAATGAATTAGATCCAATTTTTATTATCTAATTAAAACATCTCTTTCTGCACTGTACAAAAAGATTCCAAATTTCCTTTTTCATTTATTTCAAATGAAGAAAAAATGAGAATGTTGCCGAATATAATTGTAAAAATTGCAAAGAAGTGAACACCGATGATCTTACTTTTTAGATATTTCTATTTTGTCAAACTATTTTCAGATCACTCACCCAACCAGTTCTTTCGTGTCATTTGAATAAGATTTAGAATTTACCTGAAAGCTAACCACGTATAGAACCGCGATAATTACTCTTTAAGCAACAAATTTATCACCGTAAATTTACTTATTTTTATTTTTTTAATTGAGATTAATATTTATGCTCTTTAATGTACTCTATAGATGATGTGTTATGAATCTGTATGTGCATCAATGTACAATATTATAGGCATACACACTACAGTGCCTCTACGCGTAATTGGTAGGCATTAAATACGTTTTTGCCTACGTCAGACTTGTGTCTTTCACAAGTTGCCAATAATAAAGCTATTCATGTGAATACGAATGTTTAACATTAAGTTTTCATAATGATTACCTAGGAGCGAACAAACAGCAAATCCAGTACAAACATTGCTTTTTAATAGTTGAACAGGAAAAAAACAACGAAACTATCTGGAAGTAAATAATGATACAAGACAATAAACGAAACGCGAAGTGTATGCAAAGCAAAAGGTCTAAAAATCCAGTTAAGATTACGTAGTATTTACAGTCAAATGAATTAAAAAAAGAGATAATAAAGTAAGGCATGTTAGCTGAACCGTGTTGTTCTGAACAAGTTTATTTTTTTCACTGTTCAATTTGTAAAAGTTCCCGTCTTCAAGTAAAAGCGGTTAGGTGCCAAGAAGGCTGAGAATTAGTACAGTTTGTGACCCTTATTAGGGCCGGAATTCGTTCTCCGACAAATGACGAGAAAATGAAATAGAGTAGCACTGTCTAGAAGTACTCCTAGATACTTGAGACCAGCTTTGGTTGACTGGCTGGTGTTCCTTCTGTTGTGGCGTTGATATCAGCGGTAAGAGATTGTGTGAAGGCTGAGTATTTTCTCGTTGAAGATCTGTGACAACACCGTGGTAACTGGCACACGTGAAGGTCCTATAAGTAGATGTTGCTGTGTCTCACTAAATGTGCAGCAAGAAGATTGGCGTGGTTGAAATTGACTCTGCGTGTGAAGCAAGTCCAGAACTCAGTATAGGTGAAAAGTCAGTAATTCAAGCGACAGCACGCGCACGTAGTGCACAGAAGAAGGCAAACGTAAACACTGACTGCCATGGTTAATTCACCGTGCTTATATAGCCTGAAATCGAAAGCTCATACGCAATTGGTTAACGGCCAATTTCGCTTGTTCTAATTGGGGCAGCGCAAATTAAATTTGAAATTCATTTACGAAATATGTCGGCGAATTTTTCTTGAGCCGTTACAGTATATTTTAATTTGTAACGGCTCAGAACAATCCGCCTGCATATTGCCAAAATAAATTCAAATTTCAATCACACCGCAACAACAAAAACAAGCGAAATTTGCCATTAACCAATGGCGTGCGAGCTTTCGTTTTCAAATCTATATAAGCACGGTGCATTTACCATGCTTGTCATTAGCACGTTTGATTTCTGCTGTGCACTACGTGTGCTTGCTCTGTACGCCCACGCCGAATTCTAGACTAGCATCAATTAAGCTGAATCACCTAGTCACTCGGATTTTCTGTCACGCCAATTTTTGCTGCAACATTAGTGAATCAGATCGATCAGCTATTTATTGGGTCTCCACGTATGCCAGTCACCACAATGTTGCCGCAGATCTTCGACAAGATAGAACAAACCTCTACCGGGTTTCGAGGCCACAGCGAAAAAAAACCAGCCAACCGACCACAACCGGTCTCAAGTATCTAGAAACACATCTAGATATTGCTACACTACCAAACTTTCTAGGCATTTGCAGGAGAACGCAATAACCGATCCTAATAAGGGCAACCAACAGTACTTATTCTCAGCCACCTTGGCACCTAACTGACTTTGTGACGTCGTACGGCATTTACTTGAAGCTGGGGCGTTTTACAGGAGTTTTAGGAACTCAACTCCAAGTGCCTAACACAGCAGTCCGCTCAACACATCAAATATTGCCAACAAATATGAAAATGGATAATTGAGTTTCGCTGGGTTCATTTAAATATACTGACTGATCTCACAACAATTACTAAGCGTGTATGATGTATGTGTATGTGTGTCTAGTAATGTGCACGTGTACTGGGGATTTGATTTCAGTTAACTTTTCATGCGTCAGACCAATTTTTCTAGAAAACATATGGAATAACGTAATCAAGAGTGACATCTGTGGTTAGTAAAATGGCAAAGTAATACAAATACACCAGGAGTAAAAACTTGCTACGGTAAGCGATTGAAACTACAAAGTATATTAAGCCTAATTTAAAGATGTAATCTAATTAAATTAAGTTCGACAAATATATTGCGAACATTTCTTACCAAAATAACGATCTTTTTAATTGGGCGAATTGTTTCCAAAATATGCATAACCTTAAAAACTTGACATTGGATTTCATATATTGCTGATGTGTCTAACTGTTAAATATTCTCTTTTTGGTCTGTAATTTTGATGCTAATATTAAGAGGCTGTCATTCCGTCGCATGAATGTTGGATTTCCACGCTACCGATTTTAGCATTATGCTTAGTTTTGAGTAAGTTGTACGCATGACCACATTACTCCCCTTCATTCTATCAGATTTAACATATTTATATATATGATTAAAGTTACCTAATATCTATTAACTTAAGAAAAATCCCAATTACTCGATGTCTTTTCAAGTCTAACTCACCTTGATTCATATATGCTTGTCATAAAATTTGGTTCAAAAATTTCATCTTATGCGTTTTAATTGATTTTAAAATCACAAAAGATACTCAAGTAATAATTCTTTCTATAAATATTTATTTCCTATTTCAGACAATTTATTATTAATTTGATACTCAAAAATGGTAATTCCCCTGATTAATTCTATTTTACCAAAATTTTCATTTCTTTTAATAAAGATTTAGAATGAGATATAAAAAATTGACCGATTATATACATACATTTATCAGTATAAACTAAGTGTTTTATAGTATGGATAAGGCAATTCATTCAGTAGACCGGTTTCGTCCATATTGAGAACTCATCACGTACTGGCCAGAATTTGCCGCGAACAAGACTCGAAACTAGTGACCTACAAGTAAACGGCCGAAAATGCCAGGTTTTTTTACCGATTCTTAGGAGTAAACTGTTTCCATATCCAAGCATTGCCAAATTTTAAATTTAGGTTTATTAAGATGTATTGACTATCTCGAACAAGTAATATCAGTTATCCAATTTATGATCTAATGCTAACGAGTATTTCCAAGTTGTATTGCATAGAAACAAGGAATTTTTTACGTTGAAGAGTGCTGTTCATTAACAATAATTATGTTTGCTTTACTCTGTTTATGCACTTATGCTAAACCACACCATCTGTCCGTGGCTGTAATACTCCCAATGAAAATGTTATCACGTGCTTGATTAAATCCTGCATTGACAATCGTGTTTTTGAACATTAATTATACCTTAGAGTATCCGAGATTCTCTTTCGTGAGTAGTAGATTTGCAGTATCAGTTTTGGAAAGATCCGATTGGTCCCCATTTCCAAGCAAACATCGAGATCGCCTTTGTGATGCCTGGGTGCAGATTCGTCCCCTCACTCCGACGGCTTCCACATCATTCGCATTTACCACTGAAAATTAAGTACCATATTATCTTCGTTCACTGACAACGCTTCGAGACGTTGTTTCTCGTTCCAACATCAGACGTCTAATCACGCACATTGTACCAATACTCACAATAACAGATTGAGGCAAAACACATTTATTTGTATCTGATTTTTTGACTCAATAATGTTTTGAAACAAGGAAAGGTCTCAGTTAATATATATATATATATATATATATATATATATATATATATATATATATATATATATATATGTGTGTGTGTGTGTGTGTGTGTGTATCCTACATGTGGCAGACCCAACCCTTACCTCCAGTATAATTGCAGCAATTACAAATTCCCGGTATATGTAATCTCATCAAATGTGCAGAATATAAATGGTAGAGGAGAGAGAAAGTATCGAACGTGTTATGTATAACTGTATATATGTCCAAACTGAAAACATAAATCGCACTGCGCAATCATTCAAGAAATATCTTACAGAACATTAATTTTACTTCAATTTGTAACATATTGTTTTGGTCTTGTCTACACTAGTATTCAACTATGTATGAAATACTTGTTCATGTATCCTGCCATTATACGCAGACTATAACACCAGTACGGTTGCTTCTCATTTAACCGCATTTAAATCGACTTTTGACCTCAGAATTTGGTTTATATTTATCATCTAGGTGCGTTAATACAATTGTTGTTAGGCCACATTCAAATTGTTCTATTTCTTTTTCTGTAAGAAATTACGCTATTTTAACGGCCTTAGTAATAAACCTAATTTGTGGTGATCATGCACTCTGAATAAGCATTTTCAACCCATTAAGTAATTCTAGCTCATAACCATGAAATTTGGTATTAGTTATTATTATTGCATCATTGATTACAATTCTTTAAATCCAGTTTGCGAGCTTGAAGTAAACACCATTCCCATTGTTTGGATTGTTGTTTACTTCAAGCTCGCAAACTTGATTTTTTTAAATAGTTACCACCATCCGCGCAATCAATGGTTTTTCAATTGTATTACCTATATATATATTTGTGTGTGTGTTCGTGTGTTGAAAGCTGCAAAAAGTTAATGGTCGTGTCTGCATAGAAATTGAGCAGCCGACATTTCCAGTTAAGTATAATTTGTGCGAGACTATTAGAAGTGAGAGTCACATATCTAATTTTGTTTTCTATATATATGAAATGCGGTTTGATCCTCGCTAGTCGGTTTGCCGTCTTACTCTGATGATGATCGTGGAAGGTCGAAACACTGCAGTGCGTGCGATTGGCGGTAGTTTTTTTATGTTGTTCGACGACTGGTTAAATACGCTAGCATTTGTTTTTACTTCAAGCTCGCAAACTTGATTCAAAGAATTATTACCACCACCCGCGCAATAAAAGATTGTTTAATTGTTTAAGTCAATCACATTGTTTGTCTTGAACAATGTGGGTCTCAGAAAATCCAGAGTGCATTATAAAACTTTGAATTAAGCCCGTCATCAATAAAAATTTCTTCAAACGGTAGGCCATCCAGTGTTGAGAGTCAGCAGCACGTCTTTCTAGAATACGATATGTTAAAGATTTTTGAACGACAAGATTATGCAATGTGTACAAATGCTAACGGAATATTTGGAAAGTAATTGACTTATTATTTTGGTGTAAACTAGTAAATATTTCAAGGAGTATATAGATTTGCTTCGAGAAACTCCGATTTGCATTAATATAAAACCTATTTAGCGAACTTTTCACAGTAACTGTTTGCATTCTTGACAAGCTTTATATCGTTTGATCTTGCTTAAAATGCTACTTAGGTGAGTTATTACAGTACAATGTATTTCCTTTTCATTAAACAAGCGATTTGAGTAAACATGAAAAAGGAATAATAAGGATGGGATAATTAATAGAACCGATAAAATTTATTGAGAATATTAAGATTTTATAAATCATTACAGTGGTCTAAATGATGCAGTTTCGCTGCAAAATAAGAATTTAAAATAACAAAGCCGACTCTGTAAAAAAAATTACTCTGAACAGCTCCAACTCATTTGAACTGAGATATTTAGGAGGTTCCCACATTTTAAATATGATCAACAAAAGTGCAGCTGCGGTGCTTAGTTTATTCGTTTACACATTTTTTTACTCTCCTGTGGCTATCGACGTAGAAAATTTGTTGTGAGACAAGGTGTCTCAGTGGTAAGAGCAACAGTCTCCAAAACAAACGTGCTCAGTTTCGATTCTAATCCCGGGGAAAATTCTGAAAAGTCTATGGAGTGCCCCCAATAAGGTCGAAACCGGTCTACTAGATGGATAGCCTTTTGTGTGGCAGGATAGTTGAGTGGTTAGAATGACGGAGCCTAAAGCAAACGTGCCCAGGTTCGAGCCCTATCTCCGGCAAAATTCTGCCAAATTTGTGGAATGGTCCAATAATGAAGAAACTGGTCTACTTGATGAATAACCTTTTCTCCCGTAGGGTAGTTGAAGAGTTAGTGTAACGGATTCCAATGCTAACACACACAGGTTCGAGACCTATCCTTGACAAAATTCTGCAAATTAAGTGGAATGTTTCCAACAAGGGCAAAACCGGTATACTTAATGAATTGCTTTCTGTGTCGCAGGGTAGTTTACAGGTTAGAGTACCGGACTCCGAAACAAACGCACCCAGGTTCGAGACCTATTCTTGGCAAAATTCTGCATATTTTATGGAGTCTCCCAAATAAGGACGAAACCGGTCTACTGGATGAATTGCATTTGGTGCGGCGGGCTACTTGAGTGGTTAGAATAACGAACCCTGAAGCAAACAGGCTCAGGTTCGAACCCTATCCCCGGCAAAATTCTGCTAAGTTTGTCGGGTGATCCCAATAACGACGAAACCGGTCTACTGAATGAATTGCCTTCACTCCATTAGAAAACGCCTATTTTCTACTGACAAATTAATGCACATAATGGGACAGGTGCTCATATCAAGATCGCAACCCTGATTTTTTAAATATTTCTTCACTTATATGAATATTTACATATGTGTGAGATTGTGTGGTTTTGTTGGTCTATTAATTTTTCTATTTTTTCGCCAGAAAAAAGAGATAACATATAATAGACTCACATATTACTATAAATCAGGGTTTTTGTTTTAATGATTTAAAACGTTAAGAATTTGATGCAATAGAACAAAATAGTAGCAAACCTACATGCGTACAGAGCTTCTGTTAATAGTTTTTTTAATGCGGGAAGAATTCATATTGAATGCAGTCAAATAAAAAATTCTATTACTTTTTCATGTCTATTTAAAATTAAAATTCTAAATTTAAAATGTAGTTCCGTCTAATTTTTTTATTAATTATTTTAAATTATTTTTATTTATTCTTTAGACTTCTTCACAACGAGATGATTTTCCAATTTATTAAAAAATTCCAAAATTACCTGCCAGGCCATGATAACGCTAGGAGGCTACTCAGTGGTAGAAAATAGTGATTTTTTAAAATTCTGTGGACAGTAAAGCTTTGAAAATGATAAAAAATACATATAACAGATTATTTTTAAATAAATTTAACAATCCAGCAGCCTGAATCTATACATTGTCATACGAAAAAAATAAATTTCTCAAATAATGCTTCGCACTAAAATTTAACAGTTAAAGCCATGTATGAAATTTGTAAATAAAATAAATTCTCATTGTACCCTTACCATGTGTTGCACTGATATAAATTATCATATACAAGAAACACTTCTTTTTCCTTATCTCCTCAAGTATCTATTAATGAACATATCTTTATATATAAATTGGAAGGCAAAAATATACATAAATATGTAAACATAGAGAGAGTGTGAAAAAACGGAAACCAATCAATTGCGTGGATCACATCCAGTTCAAGCTCAATGCCTGAACATGCTTTTTCTGTTTGCATAAATCCGACTGCAATTTGTTTATACGTATGGATTTGTAATCGTCTGGTCAATCAGCCTACTTAAGTTGATCGACAATTTGCGCTAGTATATTGGTAAATAATATTTGATATCGACATTAACGGCTGTTTCACTTTGATTGCTGGTAAAGGTAAGTGTTTTACCCTAAATAACATTCGTAGTTTAGTTGCATTAAATGTGCGTGTTAGTGCAGCTTCAACTATCTTTTGTGCCATTCGGGAAACTGCATCCTCTTTAAATAGGATGTTCAGGTACTGTTTTCTTTTCTGGTTTGTAATACCTCTGTTTCTGTTTAATTTCATTTTTAATAATTTATTCAATTAATTGTCTAGAATATCCATTAGAAATTAACTCGTTAATTGCTTTATTATATTCGTTTTCTTTTGAATATTGACATAAGCAACCTGTCAATTCTTGAGAAGAAGCCACGAACTGTTGATAATTTATATTGAAACGGCGCAAAACTGCTGTAATGCAAATACTGTGCAGACCATGTTGGTTTATGGTAAATTGTTTTGTTTAATTTACCATTAGTTTCTATCTTTAATAGTATATCTACGAAAAGCAGACGGTCATCTTTTTCATGCTCTGACGTGAAGCCCATATTCTTATGTGCTTTGTTGAAACTTTGAAGCAATACGTTTTCCATCTTTTGGAGGTAGTCAGAGTTAAGTTCATTTAGATGTTGCTTTGTCAATGCATGTTGTTCTGCATATTGAGACGATTTTAAAAGTGAAGCTTTATCAACTGATGTAGCCCTGAACCAATTTTTATAATGAATACTGATAGGTTCCAAGTCAAATGTTTCTTCAAATAGATATTCAAATGCTGCCTCAAAATCAACGTCGCATTTATTAGAAGGATGTATTCCATAATTTGATCCCAGAAATGCAGACATCAAAATACTACGCTCTGACAAAGGCAAGAGCCTTGTTATAATCTACAAATCTGATTACCTACAAAAGATGGAAAACGTGTTGCAGGACAATACAAAATTCACGCGTCTAGTCGATAAATCAGATGAAATAGACAAAGTGGAGCGCAAATTTATAAATGAAATTAAGATCTTGACAGAAGCAGGTTTAATTGATGAGACCACTGCACGGAAGCACGGATCATCTACACCAATAATGTACGGATTTCCAAAAACACACAGTAAAGGTTGTCCTATGAGGCCAATTTTAACAATGGTAAATTCTCCGTTTCAAGCACTAGCTCAATGGCTAGCTTCTTTACTTGAACCATTACGTAAACTACTAGGTAATTATTCGGTTGCCGATTAGTTTGAGTTTGTAAACAAAATTCAAGATATATTGGCAAAGATTGAATCGCGATGGCCAAGTCTTTGCATGTTCGCGGTAAACCTTGACGTTATATAGTCAGGGGTGAACTCGACATATTACCTTCGCCGGTGCCAGGTCACACTCTATGCAAGCTCTCTTATTATGCACTAAAGACATGCGGATTCTTTTTAATAGAAGCATCTTTAAACAGACTGATGGTGTGGCAATGGGGAGCCCCTTATCTCGAGCGTTGGCTGACATTTTTCTATGGCATCTAGAGAACACATCATTAAAGAATGACCTAAGTAAATGTGCTCAATATATACGGTACTTGGATGATAATTTCCCTTACGAATTGGTTGTAATCATGTACATTGCTCCAAGAATATCGGCGTGACGTCAGAGCACAAGAAAGATGATCGTCTGCCTTTCCTAGATATACTATTAAAGAAAGAAACAAATGGTAAATTAAACGGATCAGTTTACCATAAACCAACCTGGTCTGTACAATATTTACATTACAGCAGTTTTTTGCCATTTCAATATAAATTATCAACAGCTCGTGGCTGCTTTTCAAGAATTGACAGGTTGCTTAGTCAATATTCAAAAGAAAACGAATATAATAAAGCAAATAACGAGTTAATTTCTAATGGCTATTCTAGACTATTAATTGAATCAATTATTAAAAGTGGAAGTAAACAGAAACAACAGTATTACGAACCGGAAAAGAAAACAGTCTACCTGAACATTCCATTTAATGAGGATGCAGTTTCCCGAATGGCACAAAAGAAAGTTGAATCGGCATTAACACGCACATTTAATGCAACTAAACTAAGAATGTTATTTAGGCTAAAACACTTGCCTTTACCAGAAATCAAAGAGAAACAACCGTTAATGTCGACATCAAATATTATTTACCAATATGCATTCACAAGTTGTTAATCAACTTACGTAGGCTGATCGACCAGACGGTTAATTACTCGAATGAGAGGGCATTGTAACTTAAAAGCCAGTTTTAAATCAAATGGTGAATACACGTCTGCAATTGCGCAACACATCGTCGAAACATCTCACGTATGTTCTCCAGACGTGGCATTTAAAATAATTACTAAATACAATAACAAAAGAGAGCTAGCCACATACGAAGCATTATGGATAAACAAATTTCAGCCGGATTTATGCAAGCAGAAGACGCATGTTCAGGCATTGAGCTTGAACTGGATGTGATCCACGCAATTGATTGGTTTCCGTTTTTTCACACTCTCTCTATGTTTAAATATTTCTATCTTGTTTTGCTTTCCAATTTATATATAAAGATATTCATTGTACCCTTCTTATGTGCAAAAACAAAAAGAAATTTTATCAGATATAAGAAAATTTTCTTTCTCATGGTCTTCTCAAATATCTTACTCATGAACATATCTTTATATATAAATTGGAAAGCAAAAAAACAAGATAGAAATATGGTGAACAAAGCGAGTGTGAAAAATAGAAACCAATCAAATTGCGTGCGTCACATCCAGTTCAAGCTCAATGCTTGTACGTGCTTCTTCTGCTTACATAAATCCGGCTGCAATTTGTTTATCCATAAGGCTTCGTATGTGGCTAGCTCCCTTTTGTTTTTGCATTTAGTAATTACTTTGAATGCTACGTCTGGAGAACATACGTGCGATGTTTCGATGATGTGTTGCGCAATAGCAGACGTGTATTCACCATTTGATTTAAAACAGGCGTTCAAGTTGCAATGTTCTCTCATTCGAGTAATTAACCGTCTGGTCGATCGGCCTACGTAAGTTGATCGACAACTTGCGCATGTATATTGGTAAATAATATTTGATATCGACATTAACGGCTGTTTCTCTTTGATTGCTGGTAAAGGCAAGTGTGTTACCCTAAATAACACTCGTAGTTTGGCTGCATTAAATGTGCGTGTCAATGCTGCTTCAACTTTCTTTTGTGCCATTCGGGAAACTGCATCCCCCTTAAATGGGATGTTTAGGTAGACGGTTTTCTTTTCTGGCCCATAATACGTCTGTTTCTGGTTAACTCCCCTTTTAATAATTGATTCAATTAATTGTCTGGGATAGCCATTAGACATTAAATCGTTAATTGCTTTATTATATTCATTTTCTTTAGAATCTTGACTAACCAACCTGTCAATTCTTGAAAAGCAACCACGAACTGTTGATAATTTATATTGAAATGGCACAAAACTGCTGTAATGCAAATACTGTGCAGACCATGTTGGTTTATGGTAAATTGTTCTGTTTAATTTACCATTAGTTTCTTTCTTTAATAGTACATCTAGGAAAGGCAGACAGTCATCTTTCTCGTGCTCTGACGTGAAACCGATATTCTTATGTGCTTTGTTGAAACTTTGAAGCAATGTTCGTGATTGCGACCTGTTTTTAAGTACAAGAAATATATCATCCACGTACCGTATATATTGAGCACATTTACTTATGTCACTCTTTAATGATGTATTTTCTAGGTGCCCTAGAAAAATCTCAGCCAACACTGGAGATAAGGGGCTTCCCATTGCGACACCATCAGTCTGTTTGTAGATGTTTCCATTAAAACGAAATCGTACGTCTTTCGTGCATAATAAGATAAGCTTGCGTAGAGTTTGACCTGGCACCGGCGATGGTAATATATCGTGTTCTACCACTTTGACTATAATGTCAATGGTTTCATCAATTGGAACATTTGTAAACAAAGACGTAACATCAAAAGATACCATAATCTTGTTTTTAACATTTATATCTTGAATTTTGTTTACAAACTCAAACGAATCGGCAACCGAATGATTACCTAGTAGTTTACGTAATGGTTCAAGTAAACGAACTAGCCATTTAGCTAGTGCATGAAACGGAGAATTTACCATTGATCAGCTAACAATGGAGGCACTATTGATGGGCCGAAATTATGGAATACATCCTTCTAATAAACGCGATGTTGATTTTGAGGCAGCATTTGAATTGTTATTTGAACAAACAGCTGACTTGGAGCCTACCAGTATTGATTATAAAAAATTGGTTCAAGGCTACACTAGTTGATCAGGCTTCACACTTGAAATCGTCTAAATGTGCAGAGCAGCATGCGTTGACAAAGCAGCATCTAAATGCACTTCGAAATATTAGCAGAAACGCAGACATCAAAATACTACGCGCTGATAAAGGAAAGAGCGCAGTTATAATGGACAAATCTGAATGCGTACAAAAGATGGAAAACGTGTTAAATGACAATACAAAATTCACACGTCTAGACGATAAATAAGATGAAATAGACAAGGTGGAGCGCAAAGTAATTAATGAAATTAAGATTTTGACAGATGCCGGTATTATTGATGAGGCCACTGCACAGAAGCTCAAGCCAGTTGGATCATCTACACCAATAATGTACGGATTACCAAAAGCACACAAAAGAGGTTGTCCTATGAGGCCAATTTGATCAATGGTAAATTCTCCGTTTCAAGCACTAGCTAAATGGCTAGTTCGTTTACTTGAACCATTACGTAAACTACTAGGTAACTATTCGGATACCGATTCGTTTGAGTTTGTAAACAAAATTCAAGATATAAATGTTAAAAACAAGATTATGGTATCTTTTGATGTTACGTCTTTGTTTACAAATGTTCCAATTGATGAAGCCATTCACATTATAGTCAAGACGGTAGAACACGATATATTACCATCGCCGGTGCCAGGTCACACTCTACGCAAGCTTATCTTATTATGCACGAAAGACGTACGATTTCGTTTTAATGGAAGCATCTATAAATAGACTGCTGGTGTCGCAATGGGAAGCCCCTTATCTCCAGTGTTGGCTGAGATTTTTCTAGGGCACCTAGAAAAAAGAGCATTAAAGAGTGACATAAATAAATGTGCTCAATATATACGGTACGTGGATGATATATTTCTTGTACTTAAAAACAGGTCGCAATCACGAACATTGCTTCAAAGTTTTAACAAAGCACATAAGAATATCGGTTTCACGTCAGATCACGAGAAAGATGACTGTCTGCCTTTCCTAGATGTACTATTAAAGAAAGAAACTAATGGTAAATTAAACAGAAAAATTTACCATAAACCAATATGGTCTGCACAGTATTTGCATTACAGCAGTTTTGTGCCATTTCAATATAAATTATCAACAGTTCGTGGTTGCTTTTCAAGAATTGACAGGTTGGTTAGTCAAGATTCTAAAGAAAATGAATATAATAAAGCAATTAACGATTTAATGTCTAATAGCTATCCCAGACAATTAATTGAATCAATTATTAAAAGGGGAGTTAACCAGAAACAGACGTACTATGGGCCAGAAAAAAAACCGTCTACCTAAACATCCCATTTAAGGGGGATGCAGTTTCCCGAATGGCACAAAAGAAAGTTGAAGCAGCATTGACACGCACATTTAATGCAGTCAAACTACGAGTGTTATTTAGGGTAACACACTTGCCTTTACCAGCAATCAAAGAGAAACAGCTGTTAATGTCGATATCAAATATTATTTACCAATATACATGCGAAAGTTGTCGATCAACTTACGTAGGCCGATCGACCAGACGGTTAATTACTCGAATGAGAGAACATTGCAACTTGAACGCCTGTTTTTAATCAAATGGTGAATACACGTCTGCTATTGCGCAACACATCATCGAAACAACGCACGTATGTTCTCCAGACGTAGCATTCAAAGTAATTACTAAATGCAAAAACAAAAGGAGCTAGCCACATACGAAGCCTTATGGATAAACAAATTGCAGCCGGATTTATGTAAGCAGAAGAAGCACGTACACGCATTGAGCTTGAACTGGATGTGACGCACGCAATTTGATTGGTTTCTATTTTCCACACTCGCTTTGTTCACATATTTCTATCTTGTTTTTGCTTTCCAATTTATATATAAAGATATATTCATGAGTAGATATTTGAGAAGACCATGAGAAAGAAAATTTTCTTATATCTGATAAAATTTCTTTTTGCTTTTGCACATAAGAAGGGTACAATGAATTTTATTAAAGCTCGCATTTCAAAAGAATATAAAGATATGTTTATTAGTAGATACTTGAGGAGATAATGAGAAAGAAGCGTTTCTTGTATCTGATAAAATTTCTTTTTTTGCACGTAGGAAGGGTACAATAAATTTTATTAATCTTGCATTTGAAAAAGAATTTATTATAAACGATTTCCTATAACAAAGTGCGAATGCTCACCATCTCACTGATTGTCTCAGTATACCATTATGAAAGCGAAAACAACAAATCAGAGTACCCAATGAATTTACATGCAGAGAATTTGAGATCCTTCTCGTGATATCAATATAAATAATAATTTGAGGTAAATTCATTAATCTGTTATTAAGTTTTAAAGTAGGAAAATTAATATGCAAGATATCATATATGTCTGAAGCCGAACAAACAATGGCGTGCCTTTACCAAAGTTCAAGAAAAATGTATATTAAAGTCAACAAAGACAGACCATAATTTTAGACAATTTAGTCAGAAAATCCCGAAAAAATTGCGATATTTCTTTTAAAACGTAACTTTGTTTAAGAAGCCAGTGGTAAATTCAGATGTCCAAAAATACAAGTTGATTTGTTTTCATATAGGGTTTTAACTAACCTTCATATACACCCTAATGTTTAAAGTATATTTTCATACATAATTTAGTCATCACTCTTCGGGTTCTTCATGAATCTTTCAGAACGAGTTTCTACATGCCGTACTGGTTCTTCACTAGGTTATATTTTCATATTTTATCGATCTCTATATTCCTTTGCCTTGTATTTACGCTTCACTACTTTTTCACTTTTGTTTGGCTGTTCATCCTTTTACCGTTTCTGTCAGTCAGATCTCGCCTCAGCCTCTTGGTACTTTGATGGGTATTTCCAATTTATATATAAAGATATGTTCATTAGTAGATACTTGAGGAGATAAAGAAAAAGAAACGTTTCTTGCATCTGATAAAATTTCATTTTGTTTTTGCACATGGGAAGGGTACAATGAATTTTATTAAAGCTCGCATTTCAAAAGAAAATAAATTTTGTTTATTTTGATTAGGAGAAAATGGCCACCACTTAATATCATTTAATTACATTGTTCTTTTACCCGAGAAGTGCAAATTATAGTGACTATATAGGTAAAATTTCACATTCATTATAATTTAAAACTCCCAGTACAATTAAATAATTATTAATTGTGCAGGTATGGATAAAATTATTAAAATATAGTTTGCAAGTTACAGATAATCATCAATCCCATTGTATACAATCAGTCAATTTTATCTATCCAAGTACAACTTTTAATACGAAAATATTTGTTTTAACTAGCCAATTACAACCTCTGTATTACAATTGCATAATCAACAATAATTAAATGGCCGGATGTTGGTAAGTCGCACTCGTTATCTCGTTAACCATAGTGCTGGAATAGAACTAGATTCCAATCTCGTCCGCTACGATGTATACTCGAGAGAAAATAAAACGCATGGCTTGAGGCTTACTTGAGCATGGCAATAACCTCTCGAGGGCCGTGCGTCCACGTACTGCCTAAACCGCCGATTTCTAATATTAGTGGAAATTGGCAGAATAGATCGAACCAATGGATATGAATTCAAAAAATTAAAAGCATTTCTAATTGTGTATTAGATGTTGCGCACCTAATAAAAAAATAGTTCAAATAGGACCAGACGGATAAACCAAAGACAGCATGAAAGGAACGCATTATCTCGAGCACATTCGTTTGGTGCTTACTGGCTAGTCATCATTAGGAGCCGGTATTACGCCCTTTACGCAGTACATAATGGTGAGGAATATAGTGGGTAAACGGCGTAATACCGGCATCTAATTTTGAGTCGTCAGCAAGCACGAAAATTTCAGTTCATGCTGTCTTTGGTTTATCATTCTGGTCATAATTGAACTAATATGTTACTAGATGCGCAACATCTAATACACGGTTGCATATATATTAGTTCTCCGCCATAAACAGTATCTAACTGTCAAAAATTAAAATTCTGGTATATGCAAGCGCAAAACTTTATCATTCTAGTTAATCTCAGGTGTGTCCTGAATCATTTCTTGACTTGATAAACTAGTAGAAGTGCTGCGTAATCTCCTATATAGGTAAATGATATTTTATGCATCTTTGTAAAAATACCAAGCATCAACTGCCCAGCGTCCATCTTTACATAGACTGTCTGACCATCCGTTACAGATTCTGGAATCAAACAACTTTTAGACAAAACTCCAGCTACTCTGAGGCTTATTTGAAAGAAACCAAGTGGAATCAACAATTTTAACTTTTTTTCTTTAAAATCTGACTTAACTTTCAATTATTTTCAACAGTTAACATTGTTCCCTCGTCTTGTATCAATCTATTCGAATGCTTAGTCGTTTAACTTTTCATTAAATGTTTTCTTGAAACAAAATGACATCTATCAGCCATTAAATTTAAATGCGGGTAGCCGATTTTTGAATCATCGCAATAGAGGCTTGCAGCGTCATTCGCAGTGATTTCGAGCCAGTCTAACTGGCACCTTGATAATGATTTTTGACCATACCAGAGCCATCCATCCATTTATTTATTTATTCATGAAACATAATCTTTGATGCTGTCATCACTGGTCATGCTAAAGTACACCCACCTCTGGGAAAGGCGTGTGCAAGGTGAATGTAATTGCTAGCTTTATAGCAAGAAAGCATTAATCGCCTTGGACTTGAATTTTGACCTCGCGGAAATTCGACTAGATCCGATCAAAATCCTCGATTTTTCTGTCGTATGGCACTGTACATTACTGGAAGTCACCGTGCAGAGTTAAATTCTTACTTAGGTATTTTTTGGTTATAAATGAAATTGCCTTTAACTTTTCAATTGTTTGCAGCCTAATCAATTTAATGAAACAAAAGAAAATTCCTAGCACATAAATCTGGGATACATTATTTTACCAAAAACAAGGTAAAATTCGTTCGATCATTAGTTAAAAGCTATTTTAGAATGGTTATGACAAAACTTTTTTGCCTTCTCTTTTTAATTTTTAAATGGACCACCTTTGTACATCGTTGGTTGAGATAATAAAATTTATGACTAACTATTACGTGACAATATTAAGAAATGTCTGGAGAAAAAATTTGCTCGACAAGTAAAAAAATGTTTCAAATGGAAAAAGAATGCCATATTGTCCGTAATTTTTTTTCATGGCCAAAAAATGGACTTCAATACGAATTACCTGCCGTTTGACTAATTCAGTTAGTGTTTGAGTAGTTTTTTTTCTTTACCAGAATATTTCAGCTGGCTTTATCGGTAGCCTTCTTCAGTTGGTCCATGCCCACCAGTTTAAAAAAAATAAACCAACGAAGCAAGCGCGATATACTCCTCTGGCAATATTATTTTTACTTCAGATTGATCTTTTACTAGATAGTCGCATGTCAAATGTTTGATTGTGCATTACCGTAACTATAATGTTCATCTAACTAAGTGAAAATAGAGTGGCTGAATAAGAATTTAACATTTTCCTGTGTTAGACAATTTGCTTTGTACCCTCCATGTAAAATGAGCTAACTGAGATTGCTCTCACATATTCTGGTGAGGGGAGACCATTAATTCAGAAACACACGTCATCAACACATGCCATTATGAGTGATAAAATTGGAAATCCGAATGACCAATGCACGTGTTAAATTTCAATTCAAATCACTCAGGTGTTACTCAGGACAGATTTGTTATTAACAGTAATAGGAGTTGGCTTTATGTAATGATGATTGGTGTTTATTTAGAGCTTGTACACTTAAATTATACAAATTTAATCATCACCCACGAATTCAAAAATTCTGCAAATGTTGAGTCTCCGCGGCTTGCATTCGCGGGATGTCGCTTTGCACTATCAGGTTTGCAAAAATCCGATTGATTCCAATTTCAGAATACGCTTCGCGTTTGTCTTCGTTTTGGCTGGGTGTGAGTTCACTCGTTCTTTCGAAGACTTCAACATCGTTCATAT
>JAQBSW010001548.1:22500-129912 GCA_029291075.1 Eudiplozoon nipponicum
ATGTAAAAGAAACCATATTAAATATTTATTTGCTCAAAATGTTTATTTCTAGGTATCAGATTACAGAAAGCAAAGATTTGCATATTTGTTATTAAATTTCTTTATTCTTAACAATATACTCCAGAAAAAATACGAGTGTGGAGGAAGATTTTTCCTCCGAAAAAATTAGTGACAATAATTGATAAATTTAAACCACCTTGGTTGATTGAAACAAATTTTTTTTAAAAGAAATTATTCATTTATTTTCTAGAACGTTCTTTGTTTAAATACTTGACAGTATATATACTTTGAATGGTGCGCAGTTTCAGTTTCGGTTATCTGTACGTGACTGGTTGTTAATTTCTCGGCGACCTGCATTTATTTTATTTCCTCCATTTTACGTTTACTCAATATTCCTAATATACTCCTGCTAACACATTGTCTTTTTAATCGTATATATTGGGGACGTTCTGGAACGGGTAATTTTATAATTCTGTTTTTCACGTCTCATTTCTTTCCAGGTTATTCGTTCAGGTGTTTTGCGACGTAAAATGTCTCACATTCCGATTGCCTAACATTAAGTATAATAAAATTAAATTATATCAAATTAATAATTAAGTACGATCAGCATGGAAGCTAATCTTAAGTTTGAGGACACTAGAAAGTTTGCTCAAGATATGGCAGATATGAATTTGATACATGTGAATGAGAGTACTAGCTTGTCATATTCAATTATACAATTAAGGACTGAGGAAGACCTGGCATCTATGGGGTTCTCAGACAAAAATAGGTTAGAAGCCTCTAAACGAGAATGTACTGTCCAAATCAAACAAACAGTAAATACATAAAAAGCAATTATACACTTAATTTAAACATGAAACAGAAATGTAATGCTTCGTATCCAGCTACTATTAAGCTTTAAATTTAAATTTATATCAATTAATAAATATTTATTGCATTCACAATTAAGTACAAGAGATTTTGCGAAATGTCATTTGGCAGTTAAATTCAATTGGTCAATTATTTATTCGAAACCTGATTGGATGACCTGCATAACCACACTAATACAAACAATAGAATCTCGCAAACAATTTAATTTTTCGCAGTAGGCCTTCGTAGCGTTTTTAGAATTAACCAAACATTGGTTGCGCTGGCAGTAATAAAAATTATTTAAAGAAAGATTACGATCTTGATAAAAACTACAGTGAAATCATATGCATATACTTGTCAGTAAAAACTAAGCTTCGTAAAATGTAGAAAAGGCAATTCATCCATCAGACCGCTTTGGATCTTATTGGGAACTCTTCATGCACTATGGAGAATTTGCCGCTGACAGGACTCGAACCTGCGTACGTCGGTCTCGAAACATTGAGCCACCGCGTATCACATATAATTGCAACCATAGAAGACAGTCTGGTCTAAATTAAACTACTTAATGTGCCTAATGCTACTACTAATCATAAGAACAAACAGAATAGAACTCCTTTTTTCGTTTAAGACAAACTATTTTATAATTATCAAAATTTGCTAGATTCAAATTTTAATTAACGGTGGCTGAAATGAGATAAACTCAACATTAAACACCTGCATTATTTGACCTTATTTGCTAATAGCTGTTTATTTATAAATCATACCGTTGAATAGACATTTTGATCGATTACATCATCAGTGCTGTGACATGACATACGTAATCTCTGTTATCAGCTTACCTCTAAACTCGCGAAACGGTAATCAATACTCTGCCTCTGATATTTTGAATTTCCTAGTTTATACATTGTCTGAGTCATCGGAATCAATAATTTAATGAAAAAATTTCTTCAATATTACTCTGAATATTCTGGCTTCCTTTTTCGGAAGCATTTCTCAACGGAAAGCCAATCCGACAAAAATTTTGACAAGAATTAAGTCACGTCACATTTTTTGTGGTATGTGCTTTTCCTTATAAAAGTCTTCCAAAACCGGAAGTAGAAATATTCGGAGTAAAATTCAAGACAATGGATGCATAAACCTTGTCGTGCACACGCTTACTTTAATATTTGCTGAAACAGTTTCCCTTAAAAAATTAGCAAAATTAGATATGCGGCTCTCACCACTAGTAGTTTTGCATAAATTGTACGTAACTGGAAATATAGGCTGCATAATTTCTATACATTCACGAACATTAGATTTTTCTAGCTTTCGCCACACACATAGACAGTACAATGTATGCAAGACTACTAGAAGTGAGAGACGCATATCTAATTTTGCTTTCCATGTATATGAAATTCGGTTTGATCCGCGCTAGTCAGTTTGCAGTCGTACTCTGATGATGATCATGGAATGTCGAAACGCGTCAGTGCGTTGCGACTAGCGGTAGTTTTGTTATGTTGTTTGACAACTAGTTAAGTACAATGGGATTGGTCCTTACTTCAAACTCAGACATTTACAGATATTATACCACTGTTGATTAAATACATATATGTTGGTTATCAAAAACATATAAAAATTACTGGCATCTTTAGTTGTATTTGCTAATCGAAGATTAAATTATTCCTGTTATATTAACAAATAAATCTGCATACAATTCGATGGTTTGGTCCCGTTTTACTTATGCCTTATATTTGATATTGCAGTGGATTAAAATTCTCCCAGCCAGCCCCAGATTAGCGGAAGAACAATGTGGACAGATTTTCAAATCGCATAAGCAGCTAAAGTCAGTCACAATTAGATTGAGTAAGGTAGGACCACTTCATCGTAGATTTTTATTTTAAATCCAACGCTTTATGACAGCGAATCGAGCTCAGTTCTGAGATTGTAACTGAGCTCTCTGGTCTCAAAATTCGGCAAAGCTGACTGAAAGGTTTGGTCCTTTTTTAAAATGATACATTAAAACCCCCAAGAACTCGGCGTTTCTGATATTGCCTTACTTTATACGTTCGTGGCTCATATTGCGCTGTGCAGCGGTCCAGGTTCAATTGTTCTTAAGTTTTACCTAAGTAGGTGTCTAGATCTTGCCCATATCCATGTCTTCATACAATTTTCTGTTAAAATATTAGTTTTGTCCTTTTTATTTATATTAGTATTTGTTATTAATACCATGGTTATGTGGCATTAAAGTTGGAGTTTTTAAATGTTTTTATATCGCTCTCTGTGAAAATGATGATGATTATAAGGCTAAGCTTAACTCTGAAATATAAAACTCAAAAGTACGACCAAATTTACTTTTTTCATTTGTAAAATGCATCATGTCTTTCAAATTAAACGCTCAAAATTATTTAGGATTTCTATTAATAGTTGATTACGATTTACACATTTTTTATTGGTATGCAACTATATGCGTGCCTAAACGTTGAACGATGTGCATTTAAAACTTGAACGACATTTACTAATTTCAATATAAATAATTTCCAATAAATATATTTAAATTTTATATCTATATTTTGGTGTTGAAATCCATTAAAAAGAACCTCGGTCAAATTGTTTAGAAATTAAATATTTTTAATGGACTATTTTTTTCCTTTGAAGGCAACAGAAATACTAGAAAATGTGCTAAAAATGACAATCAAGACTTTCAAAGCGAATACGTGGATTGATGAATACACTAAAAAGCAGGCAATAGAAAAGGTATGCAAACCCTCTATCATTCATCCTGTATATGCATATACAATTTTATTCTTGTTTGAAAAGGACATGTAGCAAGTTTACAATAAAGTCTATTTTTAAATTCATTTTGTTTATTATGTTACACTCAAATTAATAAATAAAACACAGCTTGGTATAAAATTGAATAAGGGTTATTCACTTAAAAGTGCAACAACCATGATACGCTTGTTTGATTGATTTTATTTACGTTTAGCTCTAACTGTCAATGTCATTTTTCACTAGTACGTGTGTGTGTTTGTGTGTGTGGTTTAATTGCCAGAACGAAAGTATATTACACAATGTCTTAGCAGAACGGTTAATAGTTATATATAAAGGGATAAAATACACAAAATATATAAATCCTGGCCTTGAGCGTTAAATCACATAAATCCACTGCATGTTACCGGTGTATCACGCGCGAGTGTCTATTATTATTAAACAAAATCCTATTAATTACAAATAAATTAGCAGTTCAAGAAATCTCAATTAAAACTGCTTGAAACTAACAGAGATTTTTGCTAAAATCACAGTTAAGGGAATAGTTTTCTTAAACCAGAATTCGTATCTGATGAAATTGATACTCGTTGGGTTGTAACGCGGAGCCGCGCGTTAAAATAGTATACGAGAATAATACATAATGGAAAACCTTATATATATATATATATATATATATATATATATATACCAAGCATTGAAAAAGAGTGCAACAGCTATCTATATATCACACCGGTTTCAAATTTACTCCACGCATATCCGAACCAGCCGGAACTCCAGCCACTACCATATAAACTCGGGAGCGTTTGGGTGAAATTTATAAATTATTTCGCTTTAATTTAATTCAATATCCTTTGAATAAGTTGCGCGGAGTGCAAATTTTATTGGGAAATTGAGATTGGTTTTGTTAGACTTAATGTGTAGAACGACATATGCTAGATCGGTTTCCACTAGACCTCACCAATATCCGTACTACCCGGAACTCCAGCCGCGGTGGTGTTGACCCGAGAGCGTTTGGGTCAAAATGAATAAATCATGTCACTGAAATTTAATTCAATATCACTTGAATAGGTGGTGTGATTAGCAAAAGTTAATGGCAAATATACTATGGTTACGCAAAACTTAAAGTTCCGAACAACATCCATGGCGATCCACCTGAATGGATGACCAATCAAAAGGCAAAGGGTGACATAAGTGTTGAAGTGGCGTGCAATACGCGGCCTCGGTTGTTTAACGTTGAGTCATCTGCTCCGGGTGTATAGAATGATATTTCCTAAGACAAAAATTAGCATACGTAGTACTAAGCAACGTCTATTCGGTAAACTAAGTCTACCCAGTTATTGCGGTAAAAAATAGTTACGAAATAGAAATAACCTATGGAGAATTATTCAGTAATTGGTGAGTTAGTGAGTGATGTGTGTGATATCTCTGTTGACTTGAAAGCAGACATCTTGTTTCCGTTATCAATTTTACCATCTTTGATCCTCAAAATACCATCAAAACTAGTTTCTGTTATCATTTGTGCAAATTGCGATCATTCAGGAGCATAATGTCAAATTGGCTTCAGGTTTCCACTTCAAGAATGGTTCACATTTCCCATCTGTGATATGGTGAGCATACGCACATTGTTAGAATAAATCTTACTACATTATAAGAGATAACGGCAATAAATGTGAACATACTGAGCAGTTGACCGAAGGACTTATGAAAATTAGCATAATATGAAATATTGAGGAATTTTACTTGTTCTAAATTTTGTGATCATTCCGCTCCTATTGAATATCTAAGCCTAGCGTATCGGGTGCTCGCCTAGGGTATTGACAACAACGCGTCTAGACCTGGTTAAAATGTAAGCAACAGAGAAATTTGACCGGTATTTAAGAAACCACAATGAGAACGAACCTATTCTAGTAAGTAAATCGGGTTCGTTCCCACGTGCATTTTCTGTATGTGGCTTCCGTTTCATTATAAAGGGAGGAAACTTATAAACACTTCCCTAGATATTAGGAAACTCTGCTTAGTTAGTTAAATACAGAATTCATGCATTTTTGGTGTGATATTGCAACTAATCGTGTTTTCCATGCAAACGCACCGGAGTTCATTTCAAGCTTTTGGATGTGCCAATTCAGTATTTTTGCAAGTTGTACGTTACCTGTAACCACTAATCAGACAAAATTATTTTTTGCATAAAATTAAGATTAAAAACTTGAGATCGATTGTTGGCTATCCGGAAATCATTAAAAATTCTGGCATCGTGGACAAATACTATGAAAATGTAAGTATATAATAATAATAAGTTTGAATTTAATTCCTGTAATTATTTATTTAAATATGCATACCATACACCTCAGCTGCGATATATTTCGGAGATGTTAATAAGTGTAAATTAGAACCTAAATCATAGCTCCGGTGTGAACACTATGGTACAGGTGCCGGCTCTCCTGAATAACCTCGCTGCTAAATTTCTGAGGATGGCCGGAGAGTACAAAAGATACTCCTGATGATGCCCAAAGTACCTCACAGTGTTAATTATTTGAGCAGAATTTGTGACCAAGGCCAAGTGTACGTTGTCATGTCTACAGATTTTATGGGAGAAGCTGTTAGCTCTCCAAAATAGAGGATTCACCTCTCTGAACATAAGTATTTATGACATCAGGAATCGTACTAAAATCATAGTTAGGTACTAATGGGTATGGTGCAAAACGTTCTGTGCTAGTGGTAACTTTTAGAAGTAAAAAGAAACAACAATGATGCATTAAACAATCAATGATTGCGCGAGTGGTGAAAACAGTCCTTTAAATCAGTTATGCAAATTTGGTGCCAACACTCATCAATTTGTATCTAAGCAGGTGCAAAGTGTAGTAAAACTACCTTCAGTTAGACGTTCTCACGCGTTTCTAACTTCCAGGGTTGGCCTCACGGTACGGCTGCAGACTGAATAATGATGATCAAACCGCAATACATTTATAAGGAAAGCAAAATTGTACATACGGCTCTCACTTCTTGTAGTCTCGCTTACATAGTTATTGACTGTAAATGTCGGATGTACAATTTCTAAACGTTTTTATGCTTTCATTTCATGGATTAAGCTATACAATTAAAATTTCAGTTACTGTGATGTTGGAGAGACAATATATTAAAATCGAGTTTAAGAGCTTTTGTAGACACAAATCCCATTGCATCTAACCACTCTGCCAACATATCAGATAGTTTATATCATGCACGCAAACTTGATTTAAATAATTGCTATCACCTTCCACGCAATCAATGATTGATCAATGGTGTTACGCATATACATATAGCGAAAGCGATAAAAAGTTAATATTCGTGACTGCGTAGAAATTGTACAGCCGACATTTGCAGTCAAATGCAATGTATGCGAGGCTATTAAATGTGAGAGCAGCATTTCTAAGGTTCTTTCCATAAATATGTGATTTGAGGTTTGATATTCACCAGTCACTTTGCCGTCGTACTTCGACGATGATCATGGAAGGTCGAAACACGTCAGTACATGTGCTTGTCGTAGTTTTGTTGTTGGTCAACGAATGGATAAATATAATGGGATTGGATTTTTATATCAAGCTGACAAACGTAATTTAAACAACAATAGTTTATTAAATAAATGGGTTTATATATATAAATATATATATAATTATATTATTTATTATATCCGATGCCTTCGAATATTACACGAAAAAACATTAATAACAACGTGAACAATGGCCATTTATTTCAAGAAAATTAAACTGCGCTTCAAAATCAGCCCAAGCAAGAAATAGATTAAAACTGAGTCGGATTTGTTGCCCCCCACATAATCAAATAAAAACCCAGAATTTTTATAAATGAATGATTGTAAAGGGAAGTTAAGTATTTACGCAATAAATGGTCATTATCCACCTTGTTATTAATGAGTTTTTTCTTCCTAATTAGAAATATATATATATATATATATATATATATATATATATATATATATATATATATATTATTCTTCATCTAACAAATTAAAAAATATTATTTGAACATGAATATATTAGGCAACCTTATATGTATGTTTTATTGATAATTTTATGTATTGCTATGTTTAAAGTAAAATGTCATATTTATAAATGTCACATGCGACTGAAAATTTGTACAAATTTGGTATGAAAAGCAAGCTGTGAGGAACTTTATAAAACGGTTTTGCCGATTTAATAGAAATAAAAATAATTTAAGCCATTCTGTTTTATTTGTAATGAAAATTGAGTAACAATTTGTGCATTGGAGCAATGCTATATTATAAGGCAGATAAAAAACACTTATTTTAGCCCTAATTCATTTCGACTAGGATATTTGGTAATAAATGCACTAAATTTTAGGAGTGAATGAGTATTAATTTTATTAGATCTGTACATGTTTCAATAACGCACAGGAAGTGGGAAATGCGTATGTGATGCACGCTCTCTCTCTCACACACACACATACGCACACATACACGAAGGCCCAACTAGTTTATATTCACGTATAATTGCTAATTCGGCGAATTTTATTGACTGATTATATAAATTGAGAGATTAATTCCGTAATAAAGCACAGCCTTATAAAGTTGCAGGTCTGCACAACACAGATTCTGAAGGCCATTTCTTTTTCGCCAGATTTTACCTCAAAATCAATATCCGGAATAGCCAGAAAGCAGAAACGCACAAGCGGAATCAGACAAACGCGCCGTTAACTCACTATTTAATATTCAATTAATTGATAAAATTATTCTGTTCTTTTGGCAGCGGCTTAAAGTTTTTGCCACAGACAACTACCACAACGCGTAAGTCCATCTATTTCCCATTCGTTTTAAACCTGCAAATTTTCCTGGTTTGACGGGTAAACATAATAAAATAATTTGCTCATGTATTGCGGAAGTTTTTACTCCTTCGTTAGCTGTGATTAGTTTAAAATTCTCTTTAAATAGTTTCTTTAGTAGTCGGTCAGTTCAGCAGTCGTTTGGTGTATAAAAAAACATTGGTTTCGTTTTGGGCATCCGAGAAGTCACGCCTTCAGTAATTTGTCGAGTAATTAATTATGATATTGCGTCTCTTTTAAAGAGGAGACTGGCATAAATCGTTTAAGATTTAAAATATTCCGAAAGAAGACATGACTTGCTCAGTGCATCCTTTGCTACAACGCGATCCCAATGTCCAAAAAAGATATGTGATACGCTATATATCCGTGTGAAAAATTAAAGTCGGTTCTGAGATATTTCAATGTCCATTACTAGCGGTAGTCAAAACAACTTTATTAGGAAATTGGTATATCGAAGGATATAACTACGCCAACACGATGTTGAAAAAACGATATTAAACTGAAACCCCGTCCCGAAAAAAGTAATGAAATATTTTAGCTTACCTTTTATAGAAGGCACATCATACGAAATAAATAATTTTTAAAACTCAGTGACTTCTTGAACGCCCAATATATAACTTATTTTTTATATACAATAAAGTTTCCATTAAACATAAATTAAATGTATAGTCTTTTTGCAACAGAGCAACTAAATATGACTTATTTAGTCAAATACAAAATATACTAAGTGCGGTGAAAGGGCCGGACTTTTTAATTAATAAAGAAGCGAATTAAAGACAGTTTTATATTAAATATAGCTCATTCAGAAGAGAATGATTTAGCACTAACTGAGCACAATTTTTATAATAGCCACACTCCAAATCAGACGAGTTTCCAAGTGTTTTTTTAAAGCAAGAAACGAAAATGCGTTACGCATTACGGAAGCTTTTAATTGCAACTTCCTCAATCGGAAGCTTTAGGAACAACCTAAAATTTGTGTAATTTAATGAAAATTGGTTGCGCGGGCAGTTAGTATATAACTGCAAATGCTGTGTAGTGTGCGATAGAGTGACACAGTGGATAGAGTAAAAGATTCCGAAACAGACGTGGCCCAGGTTCGAGCCCTGTTCGTGGTAAATTCTGGCAAGTGCGTAATGAGTTCCCCGTAAGGTCGAAACCGGTCTAATGGATGAATTGCCTTTTCTACACTATACAATGCTTGGTTTCTAATGACAAACGTAGTGGTAACAATTCTTTAAATCAAGTTTGTGAGTTTGAAGAAAACACCAATTCCATTGTAGTTATCCAGACGTCGAAAAAATAGCAAAACCACGCACTGATCTGTTGCGATCTTCCATGATCATCATCAGAGTACGACGTCAAACCGACTAGCGAGGATCAATCCGTATTGCATATATATTGAAACCAAATCTAGATATGCGGCTCTGACCTCTAGCAGTCTCGCGTACATTGAACTTGACTGGAAATATCGGCTGCACAATTTCTATGCAGTCACGAACAATAATGTTTCGCAACTTTTGCCACACACATGTATATAAACAATACAATTAAACAACCATTGATTGTGCGAGTGCCGTTAACAATTCTTTAAATCAAGTTTGCGAGCTTGAAGTAAACACTAATCCCATTGTATTTAACCAGTCGTCGATCAACATAGCCGAAATATTTGCAGTCACACGTACTGACGCTTTTAAACCTGCCATTATCATCAGCAAAGTACGATGGAAAGCTGACTAGGGGGAATAAAACTGCAAAGCATATATGGAAATCAAAATTAGATATGCGGCTCTCACCTATAGTAGTCTCGCATAAATTGTACTTGACTGTAAACGTCGGCTGCACAATTTCTACGTACTGAATAATATTAACAGATATATATATATCATTAAAACGTTTCACCATTTTTTTAAATATGAGGAAAAGAACCGTAATCAAAAATGGGATTTGTTACGAAAAATGTACAGTTGGGATTGGATGACCGAAAATATTAACGAATTCAGAATAATGGATGTAGATACTGGTAGAAATAAGAATTTTTAATAAATGTTATTCCATGGATTAAGTTTCTTTTTCCTACAAGCAGACAATCGTTTATTTCACGAGTTGTGTTAATAATTTCTTAAATCAAGTTTGCGGGTTTGAACCAAACACCAAACCAAGTGTATTCAACCAGTCGTTGAACAACATAACGACACTACCGTCAGTCACATGTACTGATGCTTTTCCTCTTTTTATGTTCATCAGCATAATAGGACGGCAAACTCACCGGTGAGAATCAAACGCATTGCTTATATGGAAAGCAAAATTGGATATACGGCTGTCAACTAAAATAGTCTTGCATAAATTTTGCTCGACTGGAAATATCGTTTTTATAATTACTATGCAGTCACAAATATTAAATATTTGCAGCTTTCGCCATTCATATTTAGGTAATAAAATATAACAATCACTTCGTTTAAACGGACTGCTTCATACCTAATATTTTTCAACTTATACGTGCTCTAACAACTGAGCACCAGATTCCGTAGCAGACGTGCCCAGGTTCGAGCACTGTCTGCGGCAAATTCTGGTCAGTGCGTGATGAGTTCCCAATAAGGACGAAACCGGTGTACTGGATGAATTACCTTTTCTACACTATACAATTCTTAGTTTATACTGACATATGTAAGCAATTAATGGGTCAGGTGCTTATATCAAGACCGCAACCTTGATTATAATAATTGTTTTCACCGCACGCACATCCAATATTCGTTTAAGCTCATTTTTTGTTCTATGTTTTGCAGTGCGATCATCAAATTAAAAGTATCTACGATTTTATATCGTGGGTGGTAGATTTCCATTATGAATTCTGCAAAAATTCGATTAATTTTTATATCTAAGTACGCGTTGATTTCGCCTTTACTCAGAAAGCTTCCACATCATTCCTACCTACCACCGTAAATGAGGTAACATCTTATCTTGGTTGACTGGCAACGGTTCGGTGCCTCAATACTTAAATCTGTAAGTGCCAGCATTGTACTGTGTGTGATTATAAGAACGATGAAGGTTCTGAAACTGAGGAAGCATTTAGCGTGAGGGGACAAACCAGCACGCAGGCACCACAAAGACAAACTCAACACGTACCTCTAAATGAGAACCAATCGGATGTTTGCGGAACTGATAGTGCAAATGTTTCACCAACGAAATAATTTGTGGATACTTTAAATGCTAAGCTAGTTTTTAACTTCAGCGCGATTAAAACAAATTCGATTTGTCTTCAGCAGTTGAGCGTCGATCTGCGTAATTGGGGACCAAGAATTTCTGCTTTCCAAATGCTAACGAATTTGGAAGACAGAAAAAAGACAATTTACATGAAGAGTGCTGTGTTAAGGAGCTTTATCCTGAAGATCAAAATTAAATCCAATTAAAAAAGGGCAGAAGTGGAAATAATTAGAATTAACACCGGTGTATTATAGAAAATTATTCTTACAGCCACTGAAATCGGTATTAAGGCGTAGTAACAAATTTGAGATATTTCCAGCAATGCGTTTATTTAGGTAGGAAAATCTATACAGTAATTAGAAAACTTGTGTGCAAAAAAATGTTTTCCGAAAGGATATAAAGTTTATAATGTTTCTACCGTAGCTGCTTTTAACATTTCATACGATATCGATTATAACGTATACTGGCTAGAATGAGTGTATAGTACAAAAATTTAAATTAGCAATATTATTTGTATAAAATTTTGGACCTGAGTTAAGCACCAATTCCAGTTTTCACTAGTCATACATGAAATAAAAACTGTTGTTTGTACGTGTGACTAAACGCTATCTTCCCATTTTGTCCAACCTCTAAACTATTGCATTGTTTTTTTTAATATCAAATTCTCAAAATCAATTTAGTTTATAATTTTACCATACGTTCATGCAGTCATTGATTCATTTAATAACTAACAGTATTCTCCATGCAATAAATGCTTATATATTTAAATGGTTATCTAAAATTATTGTATAAATTGTTCTCATTTTTGTTATATAAGGAACTGAATATTTAAAGAAACAATTGATTAAAGTAATTTTATTACAACCCGATGACTCCGTAGTTTCTCAAAATATTAAATTTCCATATTGATATAAATAACACGAGCCTGGACAATAACTTAACGATGAAATCAAGGAAATTTTCCTAAATATGTTTCAACGCCTTCAATCTCTGTATTATTTCCTTTTATATCACTGAACCCATCAGTATGACTTACATTTTATTATTTATGACTTAGTTAAATGCCCGAAGATTGAAATATTCTATAAACGTCGACCCATTACGTAAACTGAAAGAAATCACTGAGAAAACTAAATAAATTTCTATAATCAAGGTTGCAAACGTCATATAAACACCTGACCCTATAAGTACGAAAATTTTCAAGTATAAACTAAGAACTGTGTATTTTTGAAAATGCAATTCATCCAGTAGAACGATTTCATCCTTATTGGGAATTCGTCACGTACTTGCCAGAATTTGCCGCGGACAAGACTCGAACCTAGGCACGTCTGCTTTGGAATCCGGTGCTCTAACCACTGAGCCACCCTGTCGCACACTACACACAGAGTGGCTCAGTGGTTAGAGCACCAGATTCCAAAGCAGACGTGCTCAGGTTTGAGCCCTGTCCGCGGCAAATTCTGTCCAGTACGAACATGCGTCTTCTTTTTGCATAAATCCATCGGCCATACGTTTATCCATAAAGCTTCGTCTGCGGCTAACTCCCTTCTGTTATTACATTTAGTTAGTATCTCAAATGTTACATCTGGAGAACTTACGTGTGAGGTTTCAACGATGTGCTGCACAGTTGCAGACTTGAATTCACCATTTGAATTAAAACAGGCGTTTACGTAGCAATGTTTGCTCATTCGAGTAATTAACCGTCTGGTCGATCGGCCTACGTAAGTTGATCGACAACTTGCGCATTTATATTGGTAAAGGATAATTGACGTCGACTTTAACGACTGTTGTTCTTTGATTTATGGTAAAGTCCAGTCAAGTAATTTAAATAACACTCTTAATTCAGCTGCATTAATTGTGCGTGTTAATATCACTTCAAATATTTTTGTGCTATTCAGTAAATATCATACCCCTTAAATAGGATGTTCAGGTGGACTGCTTAATTTTGTGTTCCGAAATACGTGCTCCAGTTGACTTTCCCTTTCAATATTTGATTCAATTACTTGTCTTTGATAGCCATTATTCCATAAATCTTTTATTGTTTTACTATATTCCTTGTCTTCTGAATCTGGATTATCCATCATGTTAATGCTTTAGAAACAGTCACGACCTGTTGATAATTTTGATTTTAAAGGCACAAAACTGTTGTAATGCAAATATTGTGCAGACCAAGTTGGTTTATGGTAAATCATTCTATTTAATTTACCATTAGTATCTTTCATTGGTAGAACATCTAAGATGGGCAGACAATCAAGTTTCTCATGCCCAGACTTGAAACCGATACACTTATGCGCTTGGATGAAGCTTTGAAACAATGGTCGTGATTGCGACCTTTTCTTAAGGACAAGAAAAGTATCATCTACGTACCGTAGGTTTTGAGCATATTTTCTTACGTCACTCCTTGATGATGTGTTCTCACCTAACACTGGAGATAGGGGGTTCCACATTACCACACTATCAGTATGTTTATAAATTCTTCCATTAAAACGAAACCGTACATCTTTCGTGCATAATAAGATGAGCTTGCGTAGAGTGCAACCTGGCACCGAAGTGGTAATACGTCTTGTTCTACCGCTTCGACTTTAATGTCAATGTTTTCGTCAACTGGAACATTTTTAAATAAAGACGTAACATGAAATGGCAACATAATTGTGTTTTTAACTTTTATATCCTCAATACTTTTAACAAACCCAAACGGATCGGCAACTGAATAATTACCTAGCGGTTTGCGTAACGGTTCCATTGTACGAACTTACCATTTATCCAATGCATAAAATGGAGAATTGATCATTGATAATATTGGTCTCATAGGACAACTATTTTGTGTTTTGTTAATTACTACATTGTTGGTGTAGATGATCCAACTGGCTAGAGCTTCTGTACAATGATCTCATCAATTAAACCGGCATCTGTCAAGATCTTAGTTTCATTTATTTCTTTGCGCTCCACTTTTTATATGTCATCTGATTTATCCTGGAGACGAGTGAATTTTGTATTGTCCTTTAACACGTTTTCCATCTTTTGTAGGTAGTCGTATTTGTCCATTATAACAACGCCCTTACCATTATCGGCGCGTAGTATTTTGATGTCTACAATTCTGATGATATCTTTAAGCGAATTTAAATGTTGCTTTGTCAATACATGCTTTTCTGCGCATTTGGACGATTTCAAATGTGATTCCTGATCAACCAAATTTGTCTTTTGCAAATTTTTATAATAAATACTTTTAGTTTCTAATTCGGCTATTTGTTCAAATAAAAATTCAAATGCTACTACAAAATTAAAATCGCATTTATTTGAATGATGAATTCCATACTTTTGACCCATCAAGTTTACCTGCTGATCGATTGGTACTGCTTTACGATAAAAAGTATGAACTTGGCATTTTTGTTTAGACTTTTGATAATCAAGTAATATGAATTAAGTTGTCATCGGTTTTTCCGGTGTTGTTGACAGTAATACTTATCCACGGACATTCTACGAAAGTGCATACTATATGGTATTACAATAAGTAGGATTTGCATATTAACTTTTCTAAACATTATATACAGATTCATTTGGATATGCTTTAATTGTTTTAATTCTGGATCTATTTATAGCAACGAGAAGGTCAAAATGCGTTAATAGAATCTAATTTAGTTTGGTTTTCTACGTTGTGCGACTGTTTGAAAATTGGATAAACGTTAAATTCTGATCCAAAAGTTTGAATTAATTAGCTAAATAATATGCTATATAATAAATTATGTACACTAGTGTGTAGAATTAAAATTTTAACCTCACGCCAAAATTGGAGCTTGATATTTACGCAAGGCAGAAGGCAAGTAATTATTGACTAAAGTCAAATTAAATTCTAAAGAAATTATTATTTTATAACCTAAGCCGTTGTTTGATTTTTTCTGGATTGAAAACAGGTAACTGTAGACCGAAGTAAGTATTTTGAGAGCATCCTGTCACTGGAAAGAGCCTTGAACGCTGAAATATTGCGACAGATTCATTACAAGGAACCATCGAAGTGAGTAATATTTTCAGCTTAAATGCCTGTACAAACATATTTTTTTAGAAAAAACAATACTATAAGTACTTTTAGAAACATAATACTAGAAATGATTTGAATGATTGGTGCGCATGCGAACTTCACACGTTGACTTTCCGCGATTTGTGCTCGCGGGCTGTTGCTTTGCACTACCAGTTCTGAAAATAACCGACTAATTCTCATTTCCAAGTACGCCTCGATTAGGTCTTCATGTTGGCTGGGTGCGGATTTGCCCCTTTCTTCCGAAGACTTCAACATCGTTCATATTAACCCCTGGAAATGAGGTACGATCTAGTCTTCGTTGACTGTGTTTAGTATGTACGATGTTGAAGCCTTCGGAAGAAATGGACGCATCCGCATCGAACCAAAATGAAGGTCAAATCGAGGCGTAGTTGTAAATGGGAATCAATCAACTCGCGGTCGCAACTCGCGGAGAGTCAAAAGTATACTAGAAACGTTCAAAATACCGCCAATTAATGCCTGGCAGCAAATTAATTAAGCTAAAGTATTTGTTGTGCAGTTCGGTATCAAATTAAAACTTTCTCGCCTTGATAAATTCATTTTTATTTCCTAAATAGTTAAAAGAAACTATATTACGCTGCTTTAGTTTGGTGTAGTTATCTTGCGATATTAAACTGTTATGGTCCTCTTGTAGGTCAAAATCTTTTTCTATATAGCACATGGCAGTTGACGATGTTGAATATTGCGATAAATTTTATTAATGAGTCTACATTGTACTGTGCTACATTTTTATGCAGATAAACCTACCATTGAGAATACTAAAATATAAAGGCGTTTTAAAGTTATAAGTATGAGTGTAACGATCCGGATAGAGTGCCGTGCAACGTTAATAACAAGACAAAATTAATATCCGGAGGGGGCGGTTACTATTAATGGCCCTTAATTGGGCCTGGGAGATATTCACCGGAAATTTCGGTGTGAGTTTGTGACTATTAGCATTGTGTGGATATTCAGAATTCCTTCTAGACACTAGCTCTTTATGTCCTGTTCATGAAGATTGTAACCTTGATTTAAATAATATTTCTCATCGCCCGCACAGCCAATGCTCATTTGATCAATTTATGGTAGTCGTAAGAACAATGCACGACTCTTTGTCTGGCTTCATTAATTTAAATTCTTGCTGAGTTTTGAGTCTTCCAGTTTTTATTTGTGCTCCACTTTTATGAGATTCAATCGCTTTTGTGCCGCTGTCAAATGCTTTCAGGCGACACATTGTTCAGCTTTAGGAAGATGTGAAATTTCAGCTTCTTATTTTATTCCTAATGGCAAGTTTTGACTCTCGAGTGCGGATTTTAGTTCTTATCTCTGTCGTTTGGTTCATATTTTTTGGCGATATACAGAATAATGGTCCACGCTGTTAGACATATTTTTGCTTTCCTGAGAGTATCAAACAACTATAGTTGAAATAGAATGTGTCAAGCATCTCTGAAAATGCGTTGTCGTCTTGTTCATTTTCACCTAAGTCTTTGTGTATTTTAATATTGTTTCTGTCGACGGCATTCATAACCAGAAGTTTAATAGCGCTCTTGAACACAATGAGTTCGCGTGGATGAAGAATACCTGATACGAGGTTCTAAAGTTGAGATCCGGATGTCTACATTGTCAAGTAGAAAGTTCTTAGCTTCTATTTGATTAATTGTTAATCGTCTAAACATTTATTAGGCTGCCTGTGTCAAATCCTTGAGGATATTGACCATTTTTGGTACGCCTCCAGTTTAATCATTTTGTTTAACAGGCCTCGCCAAATCTCCACTTAAGTTAAGTGTAATTCATTGTACCCCTCCTGTGTGCAAAAACAAAAAGAAATTTTATCAGATACAAGAAACATTTCTTTCTCATAATCTCCTCAAGTATCTACTAATGAACATATCTTTATATATAAATTTGAAAGCAAAACAAGATAGAAATATGTGAACATAGAGAGAGTGTGAAAAACGGAAACCAATCAATTGCGTGCGTCACATCCAGTTCAAGTGTAATTATTGATTAATCGATGTGGAAATGGCGTCCTACGTCCCTTAAGGTCATGTATAAATTTCAGTTCAGCAATTTTTATGCATTCGTAATTTTGACTCAGAAAAAATCATGAATAGAAATTTACATTTATCATAAAGCAGGTATGTATTAAACAATTTTAAAATAAGATTGAATTCGGGCAGAAATAAAATACCCGTTTTTATAACTGTTTTGTGCATACGTTATTTAAAATACATTTACCTTTCCATACATGATTTATTTCTCAATTCTAATCATAATCAGGGTGTATATTTTCAACCAAAACTATGCATACACATACAAATAAAATAGCCTACTATATATATATATATATATATTGCTTCCACAATATAAAAGACTTAAGTCCTGGGAAAATATTAGTTTATAAAGCTCTGAGCAGTTAAGTTTAACAAGCACTATATATCAAAAAGAATTTGTAATGAGTAGTTATTAACTCCTGTCTGAAAATGGAGAGTATTTACATTTTTTTAAAACTACCTGGCGAATACATCATACAAAAAGGTACATTACGTTATTCATTTTGATCCGCTAGGGTTTTTATTTGATAAAGTAAATGAGAATTAGTATTAGTTTAAATATTACTTTTATTTCTTTTCAGAAGTTATGCGTGTGTTGATGATTATTTTGTGCTTACTTGTGAGTGTGTACTTTATGTGCGATTTGCATATCTCTACACGTGTAAGTGCCATTCCTGTTGTATTACAAATTGATGCTGGAGATTACTTTATCTGCATTTTGACAAACGCAGTAATGATTCAAGTTGTTTTCTTCCAAGTATTTCGGCTGCCATTATCGGCAATATTCTTCAGTTTGTCCATCCTCAACAATTTAAAAAAAACAAACTAATGACGCAAGCGCGGTATTTCCTCTGGCCATATCATTTATACCTCATACTGATCTTTCACTAGATTGTTAGATACTGTTTATAGCGGAGAACAAATATATATGCAAATACGTATTATGTGTTGCGAACATAATAACAAATTAGTTCAATTATGGCCAGAAGGATAAACCAAAGACAGCATGAAAGGAAAGTATAATCTCGTGCACATTCATTTCGCGTTTACTGGCGGCTCATCAGTAGGAGCCGGTATTCCGCCTTTTACCCACTATATATTTGGGTGAGGAATGTCGGAAAATAGTACGGTAGAATCTCCTAGACGAATGTGTAAACCTGCAGTAGTGTAGCTAACATCATATAACGTCTTCGACAATGCGACTTCAACGCTAACTCACTCTAAATAATATATATACCTAGTCTGTAAAGTATACCAAAACTATAGCTAATGTGTTAGTACCCGAACTCAACATTATAGTACCAAAAATGTGCATGGTTCTAAAACTATGGTTTCCGAGTCGGCACATGGTACAAAAAAAATGGTATTCAATCTATGATTTAGTTCACAAAAATTGAGAATTACACCTAAATTTGAACAACTTTTACTCCAGTTAATCCATACGCTCTGGCCTTGATCGATATCAGTTATTACATTTCGCGGTGATCATGACATCATTCAATTAAATATATGACAGTTATATAATGTTTGTGGCGGAGAACTAATATATGTATATATATATATATATATATATATATATATATATATATATATATATATATATACATGCTATTTTGTATTAAAGTAGTTTAGTTGCTAATCTTCTGCTGGAGCTAGCTTCATATTCCTGGCATTAGCTAATGCGGTATTCTGAAATCGAACCTAACAATATTTCGATAGCTATTTCATGCATAATGCTATCCGTGGATTTAATTTCGATAGATTCTCTAATCAATCTCATCAACTTATTACTATTACATATTCTGATGCGTTTGCAATCATCCCAGTTAATGTTTGATTTTTGAGATCTTGTTATTCTTGTAGTTGTCGATTTAGATTTGACAAGAACTTTGATGCGTTGTTGTACATGCTATAGCCAAAAAGGAAAATATCTAGTAAAAACTGTTGTAAAACGGCTTCAATGAAATGCCGTACGACGTCACAAAGTCATTTAAGTGGCAAGATGCTGGTGGCCCTTATTAGGGCCGGTATTGCGTTCTCCGGCAAATGCCGAGAAAGTTAGTTAGTGTAGCAGTATCGAGAATATACGTATATATATATATATATATATATATATATATATATATATATATATATATATATATATATGCGTTTATACTAATCATTTATTTTACTTAATTGCTGCTATACTAAACAGGTTGCTATTCGTCGCGCAGGATACAAATGCATATTTTAATATGGATACGAACACCATTACGTTGCATGCCGGGGTTTTGCAAAAGCCGCTGTACCATCCTGATTACCCAACTGCATTCAATTACGGTTGCACTGGAGGCACGATTGGCCATGAGATAATGCACGCCTTCGAGCCTTCCAGTAAGACTGTTTTTGGTATTATTGCTCTGTTTTGTATATACGAAATAACTAATTTAACTAGGTATAAATTTGGCTCTTCAATATGCTGAAGTTTTGCATTGTCGACACAACCTAACAAAATAGCAACGATGAAATCAATTAAGCTTATTGACGAGAAAGACCTAAAGTTCCAACTAACCACCCACAGTCTGTCATTATTTAACAGACACCACGCTAGTTGGCGGCTTTTTTATTTAATTGAACTTTTATATGTATAAATGAAAATTGGTTACGAGCGTGGTGATAAAAATTAATTAAATCAACGTTGCAATCTCGATATAAACACTTGTCTCATTATGTACATACATTTGTCAGTATAAGCTAAGAAATGTATAGTGTACAAAAAGCAATTCATTCGGTAAACCGGTTTCGTTCTTATTCGGAACTCATCCCATAATGTACAGAATTAGCTGCGGACAGAGCTCTAATCTGGGCAAGGATGCTTCGGAATCTGTTGATCTACACACTGAGACATTCTACCGCATGATATGAACAATTTTCATATCTATACCAACAAACGTATCTCAGTTAGCCTTTCCTCTAGGTGGAGCCTATATAGCATACCTTTAGACCTGAAGTTCCAACTAACCACCCCCAATTTTTTTAACGTTTGAAAGGCTGTATTACTAAAGTGACCTCAAAAGATATGGTGGGGGCAAGACACAAACAATTACTCTCAATAAAATAAGTAGCTTAATTAATATATGAAATAGAATAAATTTATTTATTATTCATTAATCATTATTCTTACTAATTAGTTAATAATTCATTAGTAATTCATATGAATTTGATTGTATTACTATTTTAACGTAAACGTTGTCATTTTAGGTCTCTAGCATAACACTGAATAGAAAGATACGTATGCAAATATATAGGGCAACTGGTTTCTTTATAGCAACATTCACGAACTAATAAGTTTTCTAGCGAAAATTTGAATCTCACATTCAAAACAATTTGTGTAATATGTCTTATTTTAAATACAGGCAGAAAAACTCTCTGGAAGATCTATTCAGTTAGTTTTTATATCCTCTCTCTCTGCACTAAAAAGAAAGTAACTGCCACCACGTATATGTGATTTCGCACTAAATTTTCCCAGTGTAATATGGAATTGTGGAATGAAATTTTAGTGAAAACACTCATTCGACTGTAAAATAGCATCTTAGTCAGGACAGTTATTTAATTACAACTGAAATGCCCGATTCAACACGGTTTTAATGCAGTCAACGTTAGACACAAAACTTACGCTAGTTCATGCTCAAAGCACTCATCCTACCATCTTAACTCTTGTTGCGATATATTTTTGAAGTTCCCATTTTGGCATGGCGAAATTTGGATATTTTACATCCCTGAAAAGGTCCGAAAATAGGCCACCCGATTTGTTCATTGAAAACGCTCAAAAGCAATCTAATTTGAAACTAGCCCACATTTTGGAACAAAGCTAATGTTTAAATATGTCCCCACTGTTAATCGTTGTAAACGGCGTACATTTAAGCAAGATTTTTTTCAAAAAGCATGTCTATATGACACAATCAGAAAATGTATAACTTCTTTTGCCAAACCTTTTCTTATCTTTATACAGTTAATTTGTTAAATTAACAAAAGCTTAAGTTATATCGCTGGCATGCATTCTGAAACAAAAAATAAAAATGGCTAGATAAAACACACATAAACACTGGCATGTGCTTATTTTGACAATTTATTTAAATTTTGCGCACTATTCTATTTTTTATTCAACCGCAGAATGAAACTTTTCCTTGTCCTTAATTTATAAAATAAGGTTTAATGCAATTGTATATTAAATGTTGCTTACCATGTAAAAAATAGGTCAGATACGACCTGGGGGATAAAACGAAGTCAGCATGAACGAAAGGTGAAATCTCGTGTGCTCATTCGTTTCGTGGTTAACGCCGTCTCATCAGTAGGAGTAGTTATTATTCTCAACTTTGGTGAAATTTAGCATATATTTTCATCCATTGTGTTCTGTGTCATGTACCGAATAGGCAACCATAAGGTTGGTACACTTTACTGGCTTGGTCTAGAGTTGGCTCTAAAGACGTACTTTCGAAGACTTCATATGAAGTTAACACTATTACTGTTCCAATACACTTTCGTATAGAAGATTGCAGAGTCCAATTGTCCCACATTCCTTGACCAAATATGTCGTGAGTTTTGGGCGTAGTACAGTCTCTTATTGGTGAATCGCATGTATGCACGAAACAAATGTGTCACATGAGATTATATCTTTCGTTCATGCTGACTTTGGTTTATCCTTCTGGTCATATTTGAACATTTTTTAGTCAATGCGCAACATTTATTACACAATTACATATATATTAGTTTCCTGCAACAAGAAGTACCTAAAAGGCTTTACGCGCATCGTCCTTCTTATTAGAACGAATAATTCGGTGTCCGGTTCTGGAACACTTTGTCAGCGGTAAGCTCAACGTACCAAGCAATTCGACAAATATTAATTCATGTGGTAAATTTCGTTTGAACGGCTTCGTTGATAATGAATTCATACATTCTTAAACATAACTGGCATTTCATCAGATACGTTTACGTCATTAAACGAAAATTGTTTCGCGATGGGTGATAACAATGGATACGATCTTGTAATAATCACCTAACCAATTATGCACATACATTTGTCAGTATAAATTAAGCCTCGTATTGTGTAGATAAGGCAAATTATCCACTAAGACGGGTTTTTTCATATTAGAAACTCATCACCTACTTTCCAGAATTTGCCGCGGACAGGGCTCGAAACTGGGCACTTCTGCTATGGAATCTGTTGCTCTAAATACTTAGGTAGGGTGGCTCAAAGATTAGACTAGTAGATACCAAAGCAGACGTGCCCAAGTACTTGCCCCATTCACGGAAAATTTTAAACACTGCATGAGGAGTTTCTAATAAGGACAAAATCAATATAATGCTTCAATTATAATTTAAAATATTTGTATATTGGGTCAGGTGTTTATATCAAGATCGCAACCTCCAAATAAATAATCTTTATCACCGTCTATTTAACCAATTTTCATTTAAAGTGATTCATGTCAATTCCACTTTGCACACGTCAAACATATGGTTTTATACTTACTTTATAAAATGGCGTATTTAGGAGTGATCCGCCTGGGAGGAAACCGTCAAAATATTGTAATCGCAGCAGTGGAAAAATTCTGGCAAAGGAGATACTCCCATGTTTGTAAAAACCATAAGCTCAAATATAATAAGAATTTAATATAAATGAGGGCCCGAGAAGAAATATTGAAAATTACCCACTGAAATTAAGATTTTGATAATATTGTAAAGAAAAGGTCTTATTTAAAGCAAATTTTCATTTATAAATGGTATGATAGTGTCTCCATTGAGAGAAACAGCGAACAACTGCGGAATGCAAAATCTGTTACTTGCAACACTCTATTTATGTAGTTGAATAAACAAAAGTAATAAATACTTAAATGGAATATAAATTTGGTTTTTTCGATTCAGAATTCCTATTGTAAAATTTAAAGAAGCAATAGAACGTAACACATTTTTACTTTACCTAATATATACTTTATAAATAACTGATTATTTCAGCTTCTTTAAAATCGAGCGAAACAAATGTAACCGCTAATAATTGTTTTTATGAACGTGCATTTAAAATAAATAGGCGTTCTTGATTTACATTACTAGAACACAGTATTAGCTGAAATTAAAATTTTAAAATAATTAAATATTTCATTGTCTAATACATATCTGTTAACAATTGCTGATAATTGCTTTATTGCTGAAATCGACCAAATTACTGTCAAGCGAAAACATCGTCTTCATATTTTATGTTAAACAGATTTCTTTAAGGAAGGGAAATCAAATTCCACGGAAGCAGCATTGCGACTCAGGACTCAGTGTGTCATCGACCAATATGGAAACTTTTCAATCAAAGGCGTTCAAGTAAGGCAGGGAACTGTTTTTATTATTTTATAAGTTATGTAATGTGCCCAAAGAAACAATCTTTAAATGACAGTTATACAGAAAATATCATATTTGATCACACCTATTATGTGGGTGAATTTGTAGAGGACTATAAATGGAACAAACGCTTAAAAGCTCGCAAACTTGATTTAAATAATTGTTTGCATCACTATTGTTTAATTGTATTTTCTATATATATGTGTGTGGCGAAAGCTACAAACAGTTTATGTTCGTAACTGCAAAGAAATTGTGAAGCCGACATTTCCAGTCTGTACAATGTATGCGAGACTGCTAGAGGTGAGAGCCGCATATCTAAATTTGATTTCCATATATATTCAATGCGGTTTGATACTCGATAGTCAGTTTGCCGTCGTACGTTGGTTATAATCATGGAAGGTCGAAACGCGTCAGTGCGTTGTGATTCGCGGTAGTTTTGTTATTTTGTTCGACGACTGGTTAAATACAATGTGGTTGATGTTTACTTCAAGCTAGCAAACTCGAATTAAAAAGTTGTTGCCACCACCCACGCAATCAATTACTGGCGACTCATCAGTAGGAGCTGGTATTACGCACTTTAACCACAATATATTCGGCTGATGAATGGGGGATACTAGGACAGTACAATCTCCTAGACAAATGAGTAAACCTGCGACTTCAACGCTAACTCACTCTGTATAATATACATACCGAGACTGTAAAGGATACTAACACTATGGTTAATGAGTTAGTAAACGATACCAACATTATAATAGCGAAAAGGTACATGCTACCAAAAGGATGGATATCAATGTATGCTATAGTTCACCGAAATTGAGAATTACAACTATTTCTGAACACCTGTTACTCCAGTAAATCTATACACTCTGACCTTGATCGATATCAGTTGTCACATTTCGCGGTAAGCATGACATCATTGAATTCAATATATTACAGTTAAATACTGTTTGTTGCGAAGAGCTAATATATATGCAAGTATGTATTAGGTTTTGCGAACCTAGTAACAAATTAGTTCAGTTGTGACCAGAAGGATAAACCAAATGCAGCATGAACGGAAGTATAATCTGATGCACATTCGTTTCTTGCTTACTGGCGACTCATCAGTAGGAGCCGGTATTACGCCCTTTAACCACTATATATTTGGTGGAAGAATGTGGAATAATAGGACGGTACAATCTCCTAGACGAATGTGTAAACCTGTAATAGTGAAGCTAACATAATCTGAAGTCAACGACAATACGACTTCAAAAAGGTATCAGTTACTAACACAATGGCCATAGTGTTAGTATCCTTTACAGACTCGGTATATATATTATATAGTGTGAGTTAGCATTGAAGTCGTATTGTCGTTGACTTTAGATTATATTGGCTTCACTATTACAGGTTTACACATTCGTCTAGGAGATTGTACCGTCCTATTATTCCACATTCTTCTACCAAATATATAGTGGTTAAAGAGCGTAATACCGGCTCCTACTGATGAGTCGCCAGTAAGCACGAAACGAATGTGCATGAGATTATACTTTCCGTTCATGCTACCTTTGGTTTATCCTTCTGGTCACAACTGAACTAATTTGTTACTAGGTTCGCAAAACCTAATACATACTTAACTATGGCATACATTGATATCCATCATGTTAGTACCATGTACCTTTTCGGTACTATAAAGTCAATATCGGTTACTCGCACAAAAGCCATAGTGTTAGTATCCTTTACAGAATCGGTATATATATTATATAGAGTGAGTAAGCGTGGAAGTCGCATTGTCGAGACTTTATATAATGTTAGCTTCACTACTGCATGTTTAGATTTTCGTCTAGGAGATTGTATCGTCCTATTATCCCACATTCTTGACCAAAATATATAGTGGTTAAAGGGCGTAATACCGGCTCCTACTGATGATTCGCCAGTAAGTACGAAACGAATGTGCACTAGATTATACTTTCCGTTCATGCGGTCTTTGGTTTATCTTTCCGGTCAAAACTGAACTATTTTGTTACTAGGTTCGCAACACCTAATAAAAACTTGCATATATATTAGTTCTCAACAACAAACAGTATTTATCTGTTATATATTGAATTTAATTATGTCATGATTACTGCGAAATATGATAACTGATATCGATTAAGGCGAGAGTGTATGGATTCACTGGAGTAACAGGTGTTCAGAAATAGTTGTATTTCTCAATTTCGGTGAATAAAAGCATAAATCTATATCCATCATTTTTGTAGCATGTAGCGACCCGGAAACAATAGTGTTAGTATTCTTTAAATCAAGTTTGCGAGCTTGAAGTAAACACCAATCCCATTGTATTTAACCAGTCGTCGAACAACATAACAAAACTACCGCCAGCCGCAACAAACTGACACGTTTCGACCTTCCTTGATCATCATCAGAGCACGACGGCAAATAGTGTTAGTAACATGTACCTTTTAGATGCTATAATGTTGGTATCGGTTACTAACACAATAGCCATAGTGTTAGTATCCTTTACAGACTCGGTATGTATATTATATAGTGTGAGTTGGCGTTGAAGTCGCAGGTTTACACATTCGTCTAGGAGATTGAATCGTTCTATTATCCCACATTCCTCACGCGAATATATAGTGGGTAAAGGTCGTAATACCGGCTCCTACTGATGAGTCGCCAGTAAGCACGAAACGAATGTGCATGAGATTAGACTTTCCGTTCATGCTGCCTTTGGTTTATCCTTCTGCTTACAACTGATCTAATTTGTTACTAGGTTCGCAACACCTAATGCATACTTGCATATATATTAGCTCTTCGCAACAAACATAATTTAACTTTTATAATTTATTCAGAAGACCGGTTTCGTCCTCATTGGGAACTCATTACTTACTGTGTTTTTCTTGTTGGGAGTTTGTCACGCACTGATTTATGAGCGCGACTGAGAATACATCTGTTTTCTCGTCTTTGCCTATACAGGTGTCATTCTTATTTTATTACAAAATGAATTTTGTGATCTGGTTATTATTCTTTTGTTGCATTGTGTTTTGACTGGTTTATCGCTTTGTTGGCTACTACGTGTACGAGTGTTCTCCGCATATGTTGTCTTTGGTATTGTTTTTACCTTGAATTTTGTTCTGTCCCCTTGCTAAAAGCGCCAGGTGTGCAGATTTCTGGGTACATCGCTCATATTATTGTGCAAGTTTTGTCACTGTTAATGCTGATAGTTGTGCCGTTTTCACAACTTTTTTACTTCACTTTGTTGCCAATCCGATAGAATATTTGTTGACGCTGGGCTTATGACTGTTCCGGATCGCCTGGATGCTAGTATATAGTTGTTGCTTTGTGTGATCTGTGTCCAATTGGATAAAAATTCATGTTTATGGAAACTTTTATGTTTAGGCTGCCCATATGTGTAACAATTTTACAGATTTTGTTTTATGTAGACGTAAATTATGTTGAATTGGACCTTTGCCCTATTTACAATATATGCTTAGAAATATCTGGTATTCCTGAAAATGCTGGTCGATTTTAATCCCTATGGTAATTATTGTCTAGATTCTGCTGATCAATTATTTTTTCTTACGCCCGAAATTTGTGTCAACTGTAGACTATAAAGGATTTGTAATAAAATTAATGTATAATGGGGGGATTTTATTGTATGGATGTTGGCGGCATAAACCAAAGATTGTATAAGGCAGAAAATTTAATTTTCCAAGTAGGCCGGATGTTTTGCTATTAAGCAGTCATAAAGTTCTGGTCATAACGATAAGACCGGAGCTCGAACCTTAACACATATGCTTCAAAACCAAGCAACTACTCAACTGCGCAATCCAAGTAGAGTACTGTATGTATTTATTATATATATATATATATATATATATATATATATATATATATATATATATATATATCAACTTTAGATTATTTTGTTCGGGTGCAACATGTTTGACATTCAATTTCGTTTAAAATTCTTACTATCCACTCACGATCTGTCATTATAGACCAGACAACTTGCCACTTGGTGAAGTGATATTAAATTGAAGGTATATGGCAAAATTTTGATAAGGCATATATATTGTCAGTATAAACCAAGCATTGCATCACGTAATGAAGGAAATGTCTCAACAAGACTGGTTTCATTCTTACGGGGAACTCACCAATTTTCTTACGCTCAAGAATCGGTGTATATTTTGTTTAGTTGGTGACATTTTATTTTTTGCAAGAATGGGATTTCTGATGTTTTCCCAGTTATTTAGACAAAAGAAGAAAAAAAGAATATTGAAATTATACAAAGTATAATTGAATAAATATTTTTTGCGCGAGCGGTCATAATAATTTCGTTCTTATCAAGGTTACGAACTTGATATATATATCTGTTCCGTTATGTACATACATTTATCAGTGTAAACGAAAGCAATTCGTCCAGTAGACTGGTTTCGTCTTTATTTGGAACTTATCAAGTACTGTCCACAATTTTCCGCGGACGTAGCTCTAACCTGGGCACGTCTGCTTTGAAATCTGGTGCTCTAACCACTGAGCCACCCTTCCGCATAATACGCTCCTTGGACTCTAAAAATGTGTTCTGGTTCTTTATTTAAACGAGCAGTTAGTTTTAGCTCATATAGCAATATCGCTAAAGACATTTCCATGATACAATTTTCGGAAAAATCAGTTTGCTAAAACGCAAAGTTACTCAATTAAATTAATTTCCAATAAAATGGCAAGGAATTTTGACTCTGATGTTATAAATATGCATGATATCAATTACATTAACGTTAAAGAATGGAAAAATACTGATTCCACCAATAGCGATTTAAATATGTACATTTTGACCATCCAATCACACAGGTTCGAGGCTTTTCTGCGACAAATTGTGGACAGTACGGGATGAGCATCCAAAAAGGACGATACCTATTAACTCAACTAGACTGCAAAGACATAAATAATTAAATAAATAAACAATCTGCAAATACATTACAAGACGAAATTAAATTACTGATCAATAATATGGTTGCTAATGGGGAATTTGATCCAGCACATTGTAACTTTCGTATGCAAATCTATTTAGACATTTTAAGTGTATGACAAATGAAAGGTGCATAAACTACGTTACGATGTAAGACTTAATAATAATATACAGCGCTACAGAAATAAAATATGTAAATCTTCCTATGTCGTAGAATAAGAAAATACTGGTAACCATTATGTCACAAATAAACGAAGTCATGTCATTTAGTTCAGAATTTCGATAAATAGGAAATTTAAAATAAATGCATACTTAGATGTGATAACACTATAGACCAGTAGACCAGTACACACAGTTTTTACAGACAGCAGTTTGTGTATTCACCCATTTGAATACCATTCCCTGCTTCTTCCATTTTATTCTTCAGTCTTAATACGTTTTGTACGCACTAATAAATTCAGAACCCACCCGTAATGACGAGTGCACTACTTTCTATAAGGCAGCGTGTTTTCTGTTAACTTTATTTTTTAATTTTACATATATTTGCCTCTTCTTGAATGTTGACATTTATATCTATATTAAAAATATTTGTTTTGCATTTCAGCCTATTTATTCATAACAAAGTAACTACCAAGTTAGTCGTTTAAACAATCATTGACTGCGCGAGTGATGACAACATTTCTTTAAATCAAGTTTGTGAGCTTCAGATAAACACCAATCCCATTTTATGTAACTAGTCGTGCAACAATAAAAGTATTGCCAGTCACACGTATTATTGATGCGCTTCGACCTGCATTATCATCATCATAGCACTACTTCAAACTGAATAACGATAATCAAGCCACAATGACAATAGAAATGGAAGCAAAATCTCACATGCGGCTCTCATCTCTAGTATACTTGCATAAATTGTACTTCATCGCATTTGCTTCTACTGTAGACGGAATTAGCAGTAGTATATTTCTGTTTCAACTTACTTTTATTTCAAACTGTTTGGTCTTTGCTGTAAAAATAACACAATGTTAATTGTTTTTATAAAATGCATTTCACCAATAAACTGCAAATCTTTATATTGCAAATTTCAGCTAGACGCTGAGAAAACCCTCGATGAAGACTTAGCCGATCTTGAGGGACTGCGAATTGCCTACAAGGTAATGTGTTAATATCATAGTTGTAGTCTATTATAACAGCCTTGCGGCTTTATGGCTTACGTCGTCTGTATGGAAAAACACCAGTATGTTGGATTTATATACATTGCTGGACCCTCATAAAGATATGCCTGGATACTGTAGAGGAAGCTATTTCCTCTGACATAAAAGTCTCACTTTTGTCATAACACTGTTTACACGTTGTGTTACTATGCAAACGTAGTATGAAGCAATGACATTTATATAAACAAGGTTTAATTATTTTAGTAAACAAATAACGATGTTAACAATGTAAGAATTGTTTATTAGTGAGTTTTGAGTTGTCTGTTCTGTGTGCTGGACGCAAAATGATCTCTGTTAACTTTTAACATTTTTTTGGTCTTATCATTACTATTTTGATTTTATCAATAAATTTGTGTTACAACGAGATCAGGTTATATAATTGCGTGTATTATTTGCTGTGATTAACATGGAGGTATTCCAAATTATATGATCACACCGCATATATGGATTGTCCGGTCCTGGCATCTCAGAGGCTCTCTTCTGGTAGTGACCAAAGGGCCTCTACAATACGCAATGTATTTATCCACTCTTATTAAAACTATTAGATATGTCATTATGTAGTATCCAAAACCCCAATATGAATATGATTATCACCGACATGCAATCACTGATCACCTTACCGAACATTGATACCTATGTGAGTTCGGATGTTCGTTCAACGGTGTGTAATAAATAATACTTTGAACCACCTATTAAGTTAACTATAATTTGCATCTCTTGGCGTCACGATTTCTTGATCATCAACAATTTTTTATTCTTATTTGTCATTTCAGTCGAATCTTGCAACACTTATGATCTGTTTAGGACAGTCTTGTGATTCTTCAATGCATCATTTGGCTTTAATTCGATTCCAGTCCTTATTCGTTCCATGTCTCACAGAGCTTTTAGAAATGCAATTCAAAATGAAAAATTTGTTGACGTAAGATATGCAGAGTATGGCGAAGATAATTATGCTGATGTACAATAAATATCTTCTAGTTGGGTAACGAATTCCTACCTTTTGCCCAAAACTGAAAGCAGAATGATGAAAGTTTCATGTCTAACATTATGTCTTTCCAATAAATTTATCCCTATTTTTAGAATATTTACCGTTTACTTTCAGCCTTCAATCGAATTTGTAAAGCCGCTTATCTAAGAATTTTTAGATCTTTAAATATAACTAATTTTCCTGATAAAAATAATTTCTCACCGAAATAAACTCGCTTTGTTTGCCACAAAAACTCTAACTAAATTATGGCATACATTCAAATTAAATTTCATTAAGTCGTAGTTCTGTAGAGCGGTGATGTGCCTAATAAATTTTTCCTAATTCTCTTATAACGTATTACTCAAATTTGCCAGTTCATAAATCCCTACTGAATTTATTATGCCTAACTTTATAAATAAATCTAATTAAATTTAATCTGCAGATAGGAATGACTCTGTTCTTTTAGCATCTCCCCCGGTATACCAAATATTTTCCAACGTAAACTCCAAATATGTGCCAAACAAATAAGGAATACCAAACACAAAGATTTTGGAGAAAGGGATATATTTTACCATAATGTGGATCAAAAACCACCTGCTTCAACAGCAAAGCCTCATACACCAACCTGAACTGACATCAATTATCGTATATCATGGTACTCATCACATCACTCAATGACACGTTTAGCACTTATCTTTTCTTGGTTGCATAGAACTAAATTATATGCCGCTATGTGTTTGATTCTACCCATACTCATATAATGATAAATAAGGTAGTAGTAACACTTATAAGAACGAGTATTTCTATGGCACCTATATCTACTGGACCTAATCAAGTAAGAAAATATTTGTAATATCATAGGTTCCAGCAAACCATCTTTTATATATTTACTCTTAAAATAATGCATAGCCTGTAAAGAAATATGCATGCGTGTTTTGCTTACTGATCATTTGGTAATAGCAAAATATGTTATGCTCCAAATACAGTATATGATTAGGTGTTGCGAACCTAATAACAAATTAGTTCATTTGTGACCAGAAGGATAAACCAAACACAGCATGAACGGAAAGTATAATCTCACGCACATTCGTTTCGTGCTTACTGGCGACTCATCAGTAGGAGCCGGTATTACGCCCTTTAACCACTATATATTTGGGTGAAGTATGTTGGATAATAGGACGGTGCAATCTCCTAGACGAATGTGTAAACCTGCAATAGTGAAGCTAACATCATATCATGTCAACGACAATGCGATTTCAACGCTAACTCACACTATATAATATATATACCAAGTCTGTAAAGGATACTAACACTATGTCCATTGTGTTAGTAACTGATACCAACATTATTGCACCGAAAAGGTACATGGTACTAACATCATGGTTTCCGAGTCGGTACATGATACCAACCTGAGGGATATCAATTTATTCTAAAGTACACCGAAATTGAGAATTACAACAATTTCTGAACACCTGTTCCTCCAGTAAATCCATACACTCTGGCCTTGATCGATATCAGTTATCATATTTCGCGGTAAGCATGACATTATTCAATTCAATATATTACAGTTAAATACTGTTTGTTGCGAAGAGCTAATATATATGCAAGTATGTATTAGGTGTTGCGAACCTGGTAACCCAGTAAGCACGAAACGAATGTGCATGAGATTATTCTTTCCGTTCATGCTGTCTTTGGTTTATCCTTCTGGTCACAAATAAACTTATTTGTTATGACGATGCTATTACACTAACTATACACACGTAGACAGACATATAATACGTGAACCAAACAGTAATTACACGGATGGAGATTAAAAATTTTTAAATCAAGTTTGTGGACTTGTGATAATGACCAGTTCCAGCTGCACATACAAATGCGTTTTGACCTTCAATGGTCACCGACGGACATACCGCAAATCATGTATTATATTATTTAATTTCAAAATGTGGCTCTCACCACTAGTAGCCTCACATATATTGCACGTGACTGAATTTACAAATGAACAAAAAATATTTTATTTACAACCTTTGCTAAAGGTATGTCGTTCAATTGATCAATTAATAATTTCACCATTGGTGATTACAATCATTTAAATCCACATTGCATAATCGCAATCAACAACATGCTTTTAAATGCTCGCACTACATAACAAGACCACCTTAAGTTCTACGCGTAATTAATTATTATTTAATTTAATGATATTTATAAAAGGGATGAAAGCTGGAAAATGTTATATCCGTGACCGTAACCCAATTGAACAATTGGCATTCTGTGTAATTAAAATGTACTTGAGACTGCCAGAATTAAAAGCCATATTTCGATATAAATGTACTATTTATGCGTTAGTGGTTGATCTTTATTAGCCAGATTGTCGTTGTTCTCCAGTGATAATTACAGAAAGTCACAGTGTCATTACGTGCATTACACTTTAGTTCTGTCCTTTTGTGCAACTGGGTAGTAGAATAGAAATAGTCACCACCTAAAGTGGAAAAACATTGTTTTGAATATATACTACTATAAATAGCATGACTAGTTAAAAATAATTAATCGCAGGTCTTTGAAAGTCTAAATCTTGATTTAACAATAATAAAAAATATGCTATAGTAGCTCAATCTAAAGTAAAGGCTAACCAAAAAAGTTTGCATATAATTCAAAACTGTGTATATCCGTTTGCACAGTAGGCGTAATGGATAGAATCTTAGATTCTGAGGCAAATTCACAAAAATTCGAGCCGCCCTCGGTAAAAGCCAAAGTATAAGAAAAAATATTCTTCTTCCACATTCTGCAACATTAAATTTATATAGACAAATATTTATAATCACATTCCTGCTAGACATCTTCAGTACAATATCACTTTAATAGGTGCTATGTTGTCCATTTTATAATGAGCGATTGTAGGAGCATAGTTGGAAATTTAATTCGAAAAATATCCCATATTGTGCTCACCTAAAGGAAAAGCTAACCAAAACGTTTCTAAAGGAGTAAAATTTGCGTAAAGAATGCAAAGGCATTATTGCAATGGATAGTCTTATACTCGGATGCAAATGTGCTCCTGTTCGAGCACCATTTGCGGCAAATTTTGGACAGTACTTCAAGAGATTTCAATAAGTATGGAAGTAGTCTACTGGATGAATACACTTTGATGCTTTATACAGCGCTTAGTTTGAATAATCAAATGTATACTCAACATCAAACCACCTACCTACAATTTAATACCATCTCCCCCGGTGGCATATTTTCCTTTCTAGAATGATAGGCAGTTCGTCGCAAATTGAAGCTTTATGCAGTTTTAGATGCCATATATTCTCTATTCGAAGAAAGACACGTCCAAACATAGAAGAATAAGATAGTATATGACTGAAAATTGTATACAGTAAGGGCAGGGTTAGCGCAACGGATAAAGCTCCACACTCCGGTGCATATTTAACCTGTTCGAGCCAGATCGTCAAAAAATTCTGGAAATTACTTAATGAGTTCCGAATTAATACGAAACTGGTCTGTTAGGTGAATTTTCTTTGTCACATTAATCAATGATTAGTTTATATATATATATATATATATATATATATATATATATATAATAATTTGATTATATATGACTCGTATGTATTACATACTGAAAAATAAATCATGCGCGATTCTTCATATTGATCGGTTATATCCTTATTAATTTTATATACATCTGTGCATTAAGTAAAAATAAATAGGTGAACTGTTGCGAATGATAATTTGCATTTTTCGCTTTTTGTTATTTATCAGCTAATATTTATATATAATTTAGCATAATCCATTGAGACACTTTTTTAAATTTCTTTGTTTATAGCATCAGATGCTTCAATCGAATAGTGATCTGGTCAAACTGAAAATGTCCCTTTTAAATAAATTATATAAATCTACTTTGTAAAAACGTGATGCGGCAATACATAAAGTATTTCCATATTTGCATTTCAAATATCTAAAAGTGGCCGAACTCAACCTTATACATTATTCAAATTTTGGAATTCTGTTCATATAAATCATACTTATAGTTGTTAACGCTTCTAGTCATTTGTTTAATAAAAAAAATACTAGGCCCAATATGCATAATAATAAATTCCACTTCTGGAAAATTATCTTACAAAATTTTATTTTTCATAAATTAAATTTAAAGGCTTTTAAACATGTCGAGCCAAACGAAAAACGTTATACCTTGCCGCTTCTCAATTATACAAACGATCAGCTGTTTTTCATTGGATACGCGCAGGTGGGTTGCTCAAATTATAAAAGTAAAATTTAAACCTTGTGGAATTATTTTAGTTTCGAAAAAGAAATTTCTTTACGATGCAAGTTACTTTAGTTTTTTGTGTTGTCAGTTTGTATGAGTATGGAATCGCACCTGAGGATGAGCTTCAAAAATTGGGCTCGTAAAGTCAGAAGAAAAACACAGGAATATCCGAATCATAATTAGAAGGTAAATTTATGTTACTCAAACTTGCGGACTTAAAATAAACACCAACAGCATTTATTTGTATTTAGTCGCATATCATAGCGCGTAATTTTCCAGAAAAGCGATCGGATGCGTTCTGACTCCATCCTTGGTTGTCATCAAAGCACGATGAAAAACTGAATAAGTAGAGTAAAACTAAAATGTATGTTTAATAGTTTAAACAAGATGCATGAAGCTAGCAACCCTATTAGTCCACCATTCATTGTGATTGATTCGTTAAAACGGGTCTATTTATATTGGTAAAAATATAATTAGTTAGAATTTCACTGGCGAAAATTATAAGGTTTGCATAAAACCAAATAGAATACTATCATTATTAATATCCACTTGAAAATACGTATATATATATATATATATATATATATATATATATATATATATATATATATATATATATATATATATATATATATATATATATTTATTTATTTATTGAATGCTACGTCTGGAGAACATACGTGCGATGTTTAGTAATTAACCAGATGGTTAATTACTAGAATACTTACTTACTTTACTGCGGCTGACTCCTTTTAGAGGATAAGCCGGCTCCATTTCATGGAGTTTCTTGGGAATTTGGTACTAGAATGAGAGAACATTGCAACTTAAACGCCTGTTTTAAATCAAATGGTGAATACACGTCTGCAATTTCGCAAAACATCGTCGAAACGTCGCACGTATGTTCTCCAGACGTAGCATTCAAAATAATTACTAAATGCAAAAACAAAAGGGAGCTAGCCATATATATAGCAGGGCTATTTATAAGGACATTTTTATTTTGGCATTCACGAAACACTATTTTCAGTTTATCAATCATGTTTATTGATGTCCGTAATACTAGATTAAGAACTGTCTTTATATTCGAACATAAAGTCATTTTTTTAGAGCATTCATTTTGTTTGTTTAATTCTTCACTTTATATAAACAGTAACTAGTTTTACTTGGTGGGGACTGTTTGATTATGCAAATTCATACTTTAAAGAGCAGTTCATTATGATCTGTATTATGAAATGTTTTATTAAAGTATGAACTTGCATAATGAAACTTTTGTTTAATATATAATTTAATATGAATCATTTTAGTATTTTTACTGTTCTTTTTGAAAAATTTGGTTGCCTGCAACAAAAGTCGGGGCCAAATATGCCTTTTCTAAAACGGCAAAAATTTAAATTTCTATTCATGAACAATTAATTTATGTGATGTCCTAATACTAAATTATAAAAGAACTCGTTAATCAGGAAAATATATTTCGTGGAATTTATAGAATATTGTAAACTGTGTTTAACGATCAAAACAAATAATTTTTGTAGCATAAAAACTTAACATCCGAGTTTTCTTAATATAAGATCTAAATAACTTTGATTTTTCAGAGATAATTTGCTGTTGATTATATTTAAAATTTAAAACTAGAGCGCTTATATAATAAATATTGAAAGTTTTGTTTATCAGTGAACTAGTCACAACTTTTGTGGCTTTAACCTTCGTTTGAATAACAAGTGTTTCAAAATTCAGTGCTAAATAATTTTTCTTGTAATGAAATGTCTCAGCTCGCGGGTGCCAATATGTCAATGTGTCAGGTTTACCAATTTGGTCATTAAATAGTAGTGAGGCACTTGAGTAAAAAATTGGCAATTTTGGAAGCTCTGTTAAAGTGTATAGTAGGCAGATTGCCGGGAACAATTCAGACCCATATCATGAACTGATGCGGCCTGTCATCACATCGTCCGCATCGGCCTCGTCAGTCAATGCAGCGATCGTCCAGTTTCCTGCCACCATCAAACCCAGCGCAGCGTTACAGCATTTCATCAGACAAAGTAATGTAAACAGATCAGGTTCCACAAAACCAAATAATCACCCACAATCAGATAGGTGCTCACTAGCGGTCAGTCCTAATAATTGTTCTATGAATAATTCTACATTTTGACATAGAACTATAAATTTCCTGAGAACGTGTCTAGATAGTATTATGATTCTGAATTTTAACGGTGGCCCACAGGCAGCCTACCCAAAAATAATGTTCAGACGCACAGACAGAAAGGTGAAAAATAAGGCCAGCGCGCATTATTTCAGTCATTCAGCAAACCCATTCGTTAATGGTTGTTACAGATCCATTCTCGCGAGTCGCGTACAAGGTAAATAAAGGTGCTAGAATATCATTAGTAACGCCGAACTTCTCAGTAACATGCAGCACCGATGTGCAGCTAAATTCCGCCAATGGTAATTCATTTAAAACACATGCCCTGACAAATCTCAGAGAATAATTATTTCTACGTTAGGTATTCCCGTGAACTGAAATTTTTATTGAAGTATTTACTGTTAATTTGTGCAGCCAAGGGTACTTTGCTAGACCCAGTCACGAATTTAAGCGTGCGTACCTTTGATGGTGGTGACGATCGCCTGGCTTTTTCACTCAAGTGCAATGACTCCTTCGAATCTGCTCACTCATGAATACGTGCGATCATCAGCAGTTTTCCAAATACCATAAACAGTAAAATATCAGATCCAATCTGTCTAGCTAGATTAACTACGTAGCACCAGATTATAACAAAGAGTCCTCCAGTCCTTGCTATACCTCGACTCATAGATCAGAAATAATTACTAGTCGCCAAGGCCATTTTGATAAAATGCTGGAGGACGTCACTATTCGTCCTAGTTATAGTCTGTGGGCATCTGCGAGTCACATTCAAGGCAAGCAACACGATGGCAAGAGGAGGTTATGCGGTGATTATCGTGCGCTTAACAATATCATAATTCCACACCGTTATCCAATAAACCACGCTTAAAATATTATTGATTAAATAGCCCAACGCAAATGTCCCACGGTGCTTGATCTTAAGTTGGTTTACCATCAGATTCCTCTCGACGAAGAAAGCGTCACGGAGTTTTACGTATACTTCCATGTACCTATTCTTTCGTCGATGATGTGACAATAACCTCTGATGATTTTGAACAGCATTTAACTGACATCAAAGAGGTCCTCGCTAGTATTGATCAGTGCGAATACAAAAGAACTGCGTCGCTTTCTTGGCATGTGTATTTATCACAGGTCATTTATTTCGATGATAGTGCAACCACAAGCACAGATAACGAGACATCTCCAAGGGATGAAGTCGCCTAAGACAAACTCGATTCTGTGCTAGGACGCAAACGACCAAATAAAAGATCTGTTTCCGCAGCATAGAACACTGCATGCTGTTCAGCCAAATTAACACCATTGAAACTGACAACCGACGCATCCCTAGGCGCTAAACTAGGACAAGATGTCGATGGAGAAATTTATCCCATCGCATTCGATTCTAGAAAGTTGAAAGCCGCGAAATGAAAATAATCGGCAATGGCAAGAGAATTACTAGCACTGCACGACTCCTGCCTCTACTTTGAACGATATCTCCTGTGTGTTACCCTTTGGACGTGTAAATCGACGACGCGTCGTTAGTGGGGGCCTTACATAAAGATTCACACAATTATCCTCAAATAGTATTTCGGCAAGTGATCCACCTTAGTGAGTTCAAGTTTATCATCAATCATGTTAAAGGCAATGATAATGTGGTAGCCGATTGTTTATCTCGCAATAAAATAAGTTAAATAGTCCATCAGGATTAAACGAGCATTGGTTGCGCGGGTGGTGATAACAGTTATTACAATCAAGGTTTCGGTCTTGATATAAACACCTGACCCATTAATTACTTACATATGTCAGTATAAACTAAGAATTGTAGAGTGTAGAAAAGGCAATTCATTCAGTAGACCGGTGGATCGCAAGAAAATCTCTTGAGCACAGTTACTAGTTGTCTGGAGTTTTTACCTAGTACGCTTATTATAAACGCAGGAAAAGCAAACTGGTTATCGCCATTGACCTCAACTTCAAAGTGAAAGAACAATTAAGAATGCTTTTAAAATTCCCCACAAAATGTATTCATTGGGAGCTTTCCACCCTTTCCCAGATTATTTGCTGTAAATCCACTTGAGGGTACTTTTTTACGGTGGACTAAGCAACTCAGATAAATAAGTAATATTCGAATTATTAATAAAAACGACAAAATGCAACAGCTTCTATGAAAAATGTGTGACTACGTATAGGTAAGAAGCAGGACATATATAGATAAAACATTTATTAATGAAACCATTAACAATATTCCGGATTCTATTTATATTTGTTCATTTATAGAATACAAATCTATTTGACAAGACTTTACATTTGAGCATGCTTTATCTACTTTAAAATAAAATAAATATCGGCAAAAAAGAATTTCAATAATAACTGCGTTATGTATGTTAATTAGTACACATTTGATCGGTCTTGTGCAAACAGAAAATTACTGATAAGCTTAAAGCCGCATTCGCGTGCATGTTTCTTACTGCATAATGATAGACATATAAAAAAATTAATACATATATATATATATATATATATATATATATATTTCTAATTAGGAAAAAAGAACACATTAATAACAAAGTGGATAAAGGCCATTTATTTCGTGAATACTAATCATCACTATTCAATCATACATATATATGCATTCAGGGTTTTCAATCGGATTGGCAACAAACTGAAGTGGAAATAACAGAAGCGTATACGGTGACAGAAGTTTCCAAACAATATGAGCGGTCAACACTGCAATCCACACTGGCGCTGTTACCATGTGCAAAATTCAAACTTGCGCAACAAGGTGAAATGATTAACTACACTGGGATAAATAGCACTCGTACATGTAACAGTGAACAATGCGCACAAATGGTTAATTCTTAAGCCATCAAAACAATAATGACCAGATCTCAGACATCACTTTGCAATATGCGAGAATGACCTTTACATGCAAACACGCATACACACTTACCAAACAGCCAAAACAAGAAACATAAGTAAAAGCATGTCAGATTTGTTACCACTAGCATAATCAATTGAAAACCTAGAATGTATATATATGTATGATTGTATAGTGATGATTAGTATTCACGAAATAAATGGCCTTTATCAACTTTGTTATCAATGTGTCCTTTCTTCCCAATTATAAATATACTGTGTAATATTAAAAGGCATGGACATTATAAAGAATATATATATATATCAATACAATAATGACCAGATCTCAGACATCACTTTGCAATACAGCGAGAATGAAATTTACATGCAAAGAAGCTCACACAGGCACAAAGGCATACACACTTACCAATCAGCCAAAAGAAGAAATAGAAGTAAAAACGTGTCAGATTTGTTGCCACCCTCATAATCAAATGGAAATCCAGAATGTTTTTAAATGAAATATATATATATATATATATATATATATATATATATATATATGCTTACTTTCCACAGTTCGGAAAACAAAAGAAGATTTATTCGTGATTTAATCTGTGAAACTCCTTTGATTTTCTTGATTAAACTACTTGCAAAGTGTTAATCAATCATTAGTAGTTCAATATTGTGATATTGGTGGTTATGTAAATTTATTTTTAAAGGATAAAACGGAGTCATTGTGACACAAGTGACAGCCTAATTCGTGGGAGAAATTATGTTTGTCCATGCGTGCAGGATTGTTGGGAGGATTTCAATGGGTTTTTTTGTAATGAAATATATATTATATATAAAATTATATTGGCAGGGTTCAAGTGTATAAATGGGTTGTCGATATAAACTTAAAAGTTTATAGATTAGTAAATATAATTCATCAAGTAGACCGGCGTCTACAGTGTAGAGCACTCATTAATTATCAGCCAGATGTGCTTAGGCTTGGGCTCGAACATGGACACATTTGGTTCAGGCTTGCGGCTCAGGCGCGGCAAGGTCTAAGCCGCACAATAAGTTTAATTCTTAATTATATAACGATATTTGTGTTTTAGCCAGTCTCATTAAGTGTATTTTGCATCGCTTTCGACCCAAAGTAAGAACGTAGTCAACTGGATGATTTTTATTTTCTATCTTATGCAATATTTAATTTATACGCGCAGCATATATATATATATATATATATATATATATATATATATATATATATATAGCATTAAATCCTGCGAGTAAATTTTATTTTCATATCACTTTCCTAGCTGTAAAAGTGTTTCTTCATTAGATCGAGTTGTGCTGGCCATTTCTAACTTTATGCTGTTGCGCAGTGAATAGAGTACCAGACTCAAAATCAAATGTGTCCCAGTAGGAGTCCCGTTCGCAGTTAATTCTGAACAGTAATTGAAGAGATGAACGAGAAAGGTCTATTGGATGAATTGCCTTTGCAACTTGACGCAAAGTTTAGTTCAAACTGACAGCATATAGAAATTTTCGAAATTCTCCCAATACCTTTTAAATCACCATAATTTCCCTAAGGAACATGGTGACAGTTTTATAGTGAAAAATCGGGGATGACTAGTTAGAACTTCAGGTGTTAAGAGATTCAAAATGGATTCCACCTGAAGGAAAGATAAACCAGAAACAAAAATCAATGTGACTTCAAATTGCTCGAAATTTACGGTACGATTGGCGCTGAGGATAGAGTCTGAGACTCCGAAATAAATGTTCTTATGCTCAAATACCGTCCACATTAAATGTCTATTTATAAATGAATATATATACATATATATAAATATATATATACATAGCATAGTCGATAAAGAAATTTTTTAAAGTGCTGGGAATATTCAAAGTTATGTCATAAATAGTCATCTTATGAACTAACATATTTCAGATGCAGCCATTCGAAATGCCTACTAAAATAAATTTTATTATGAATATAAAAATTATATTTTCAACATGTTTTCTTAATTTACTTTACAATTGTGCTCTTCTCTGTATTTGACAACGTATAATTTTTCGACGAGTAAAGCATCTGAAATACAGTGCCTAAATATCAGTGGAGATATAGATAAAATGAGCTAAAGCCATACACTGCCAATCGATCGAAATCAGAGTCTAATTTTTTCCATAGAGCTGAGAAAGTCAAAATATATTTAAAAGCAAAACGATAAAAGCCAAAACGTTAGAAATATTTGTTAACGAATAAGAATTTAAAATAATAAATAATTAAAATCAAGTTTGCCATCTTGATATAAACACCAATCGCATTATGTATATGCCTTTAGCAGTAAAATCTAAGCGTCGTTTAATGTAGAAAAGGCAATTCAATTAGTCTTTAACTGAAAATGGTGTGCAATGTGCAGAAAGGTGACTCAGTAGTTAGAGCACCAGATTGCGAAATCCTGTCCGCGGCAAATTCCGGATAGAATTCCTTGAAGAGTTCCCACTAAGGACATAAACCGGATTACTGAATGTACTCTTTCTTTAAACCAAGTTTGCGAGCTTGAAGTAAACACTAATCCAATTGTATTTAACCAGTCGTCGAACAACATAATCAAACTACCACCAGTTGTTCGACGACTGGTTAAATACAATGAGATTGGTGTTTATTTCAAGCTCGCAAACTTGATTTAAAGAATTTTACCACAACCGCGCAACCAATTATTGTTTTACTGAATGAACTATCTTTTCTACATTATTGATTGCTTAGTTAACACTAACAATTGCATGTACATAATGGGACAGGTGTTTATATCAAGATCGCAACCTAAATTTGATTGCTTTTTATCACCGCCCGTGCAAACAAATTGTTATTTAATTATATAAATTGTTAATTAAATACCACGATCCCAGGTAGCGTAGTGTCTTTTCTATAATCATTGATTGTGGGTGGTAAGTAGGAATTTTAAGGCAACATGTATTCCATACAGGTTCTGCCTAAAAAACGAAAGAAACAAGAAACATTAGTTATTCTTTAACTGTAAATGATGTACAGTGTGCATAACGGTGGCTCAGTGGTTAGAGCAACAGATTCTGAAGCAGACGAGCCAGATTCGAGCTCCTGGGCAGTATGTGCTAAGCTTCCAATAAGAACGACGCCGGTCTATTGGATGATTTGTCTATTCTACTTTATACAATGCTCAGTTAACACTGACAAATGTCTGTACATAATGTAACAAGTTTTTATATCAATTTGGCAATCTTGATTTAAAAATATTTTATCACCGCCAAAAAAATTGTTTATTGAATTACATTGTCCTGTGTTAATTTTCGCATTTTAAAAAGATATACTTGGTCAATTACAAGAAACTGGCGTTGTAATTATAAGAATTATACGTGATTCTGTAAAATAACGTATAATTCGGCTAAAAAGTTGTTAATTTTTACTTCGTTTGTCTAGTTCTTTTGTGAAAAAGTTGATCCGTGGCAGACTGGTGAAGAGTATTCAAACACGACACATTCTCCCGGAAATTTGCGGTTAGTTTACAAACGTTGTTTGCTTGAGTGAAAATAACAATCATATTTTTCAATAATATTTGCTGACTTAAATAAACGAGTCCGGTGCTATTATTTGCAGCAAAACATCACCAAAAATATGTCAGTTCGAGTAGCTGGTGTAACTAGCGTTCATTCAGTCATGATTACATCACAACGCTGAACTAACCAATGAGGATTAACCGGATATATATATATATATATATATATATATATATATATGTCTGAAGAATTCTCACTTAGTTTTCTCATCAAAAGTAATTTCGCAGGAACAGCATTTTATTGGAATTTAAGCATCTCATGTTTCTATAAATTGTGTTTAAAATATTGTGTAGTAAAAAAATAGTCTTAAATTTAAACTTATATTTCAGTTATATGCTGGAAGGATAACACCTATACGCGAACTATTTTTAAGAATAATGCATAAATTGGTTCATAATTTAGAGAAACGTAAATTTGAACTGATTGGGTAGCAAAATAAAATAAGATATATATTACCATCATATTTGTACATAAATGATTTTCAATGAATAAAATATTTTACTAATAGTGCACATAAATGTGAGATAAAATGGATTAGGTTTGGACTTGACAGAAGGTTGAAGAGTTTGGGCATCTTTAAACTGACCATAGATAAAATTAGTTCTAGCGTGAATAGTCGTGTAATAAATTGTTCTAAATTAAAAATGAATGAGAATGAGCTGGAAATGCTTATTCATGATTCGAACGCAGGTTTTAATATTGGGATATTAAAAAATGTAATAATTAACGAGGCCGGTAAAGCAACGCACTTCCTCTCAGATAAATATAAAGTTAAATTTGAATTCAATAAAGCCACAATTGTGGTAACGCTAGAAAAGGCTAAATAAAAACACAAATTTTAGGTCTAATGTCTTATGAAGACAGTTTATAAAAAACTGTCTGTTATTCGAAATTCAATCCAATTATAGTGATATAATGCAAAAAGCTAAATTATATATGGCTAGAAGCTAAAATAAATAAAGATCGTATAATAAGTTAAAAGAAATGAAAATATTGATAAATAATATGATTGTCTATGGGAAACTAAATCAAGCACATGGTAGCACTCTCATACAAAGAGATACGGTCGCGCCCAGAGTATATGTTTTGCAAAAGTTCAAAAAAACCAGGTAACCTCTTTAGAATTATTATTAATGTCAAGCAAACCTCATTATAAAAAATATGCACGTTTATATTTCCCAGAATAAGGAAATATTCGTACTTTGTAGACGGCATATTGATGAATTCATACCATTTTATTTAAATTTTCGATGAATGTCAATTAAATGAAAACGATATTTTGGCGAGCATAGATTTGATAACAATGTACACCAATATACCGATACCAAAAGAAGTGGAATATATTTTCGCTTCCTGTTTGATCTACCGGTAATATTAAAATGAAGTAAAGTTTCGATGATATATATTATCGAGTTGATAAACACATGAAGGGTTTTAACTATTTTACATCTAAGAAGGAATTTTATAAGTAAAATAAGAAGTGATCTAATAGAATAACCATTGCCAGTTCCGATAGAAAATATCTTCATGCAATACACTGAGAAATCCTCTTAGATATGATTCTTTGGTGACATTTTAGTTATTTAAAATTATGAGGAAGAAGGCATAATACATTTCTTGAACTATGCTAATCAATTAATTGAACTCAAATAGACGGTAGAAAAATAATCATATGATGAATTATCATTTCTGGTTGTCCTACTAAATTGGAAATATTACAAAATTAGAAAGCTATGTTTACAGGAATTTACGTACCTGGTATTTCTTCTTAACTTCGGATTAATTCATTGGTATAGAATGAAGACTGATAGCATACGGACAATGACATTTATTTGCCTGAGACTAATAGACATAAAATAGAAGCAGATTTATTAGATAGACGCAAACAATAGCCATTGCTAATGAATACGCACTTGAATTAATAGAATTAACAATGATTAATTTAATAAGTAAATATAATCGTTAGTCTAATTACGTCAAGTCATATAGACCAAGGGAGATTCGGTGGGTCATGATAATACTGGACTCCAAACTAAGCAGGAAAATTAAAAGAGCAGCATCTGAATGAAATATTCAACCCATTTTAAAACAATCCCACATCATAGGCAGTAAACTTTCCATCCAAGTATAGAAATTGAATCCTTAGACAAATAATAATCGTTAAAATTCCATGTAAAGACGGCAACCTCATTTAAGAGAGTGAAAGCATGCGACCGATTAAAAAAAGAAGAGAGGAACATAAAGGTTTATGCTGATATCGGCATGTTAATAGATCAGATCTTACACATATTACATTAGAGACAGTACATGCAAGCAACTGTGATGATTATAGACGCATACCAATATGTGGTCGTAATTGATGGACAAGATTGATTAGAGAATCTATTAAGAGTAAATCGAGAGAAAATATAATAATTGGAAAAGCCGTAGGCAAATGAGCAAGCTGGATTTGGAAGACGTATGTGACAGGAGAATAATAATTAACAATATCTCAAATAAATTTATGATTACATGATAGTTTTATCCCTTATTGTTTTACATATTACTGTGCCTTTTAATTGAGGTTCCCTATAGCGTGTAACACTTTTTAATGAAAACTTTCAATAATTATAACCAGTTATTTACAACATTATTATTATTATTATTATTATTATTATTATTATTATTATTATTATTATTATTATTATATTTCCTGTAATGGGTAATTTGAAAAGTACCTTCTTTGACCGAAATTCATTTGAACTTTTCTTAATTAACCTTATTATTTTAATAATTGTTGATTATATTGCAATCTATTTAACCGCATTTATTTGCAACTTAATTATTTTAATAATTGTTGGTTATTTTTGCAACTTATTTATTCCAATTGACTTTCTCCCCTCCTCACCATGGAGGTCACTCATAAATTAGAATATTATCAATGTAAAAAACATAAGCTAACAGTTTAAACAAGCGCAAACATTAAGCAGCTTACTTCTCACTAACTGGAGAAGGCTAAAACATTAGATAATTTAAAAGTCAATGATGCGGCTTTGGCAAATTGAATTTCACCCCTCCTGACAGACGTATGCTTGCACCATTTTAAGCGTACGAGTCGGAAACACATAGCTAGGGCTTGTACAAATTCCCTGTAGCTTCTGTTAATTGGTGCATAAGGAAGAAATCATGCGATCGATTAAGCTGAAAAGAGGTTAACAAATTTAAATTATTTTCTAAAATTAAATGTCTTATCTTTTCGCTTAAAAATTTAACAAAAGTTTTATACTTCTATTTTCAAATGAGCACGATTTAATTGTTTCAATCAAATGAAGATTTTCTACTAATCATCATTTTCTTTTATCTTAATAAATAATTTACTATGCCTCCCCAATCTTCGTTGTTAAAGATATCCAGGTATAGCTCTACAATTAAAACATTGCATCTTTACTATTATTTTCACACACACATGCTAGTAATAAGATGTGTTTTTATTTTCAAATGATTAGTGATTTGACTATCACACACAATTTACCTTTGAACAACTATATTTTATCCAATCTACTTAATATTACATCTTAAATTGTTCGCTTTGCTATTATCCGTCTTCCCTTGCCAAACTTCTCTGTATTTAGGTTGGCTCATTTCGCCTTCGAAGTTAATTACAACAGCCCTGTATGCTATAGCTTGAGATGTGAGTTTGATTTTTAACGAACCGATCACCTGTCAATCGGTGCTTACCTGTTATTCCTCTAGTGGTAAATGTCTATTAAACCATCAAAATTTGCTCCACTTTCTCATAGCCGACCCGTCCTCATAGTCTACTATCCACGCTGCCATCCCTTTCCCGTCTACCAAATCAGGTTAGAACAACTATCCAATCCAAATGAAGAAAAACGTCCCAGCGACGGTTTTAATAATATAATTTGGAGATTGAAAATTGCAAAAATTGTTGATTTATATGGCTTCACACCAAAATTGTTTAGAAAACAATTAAATAGACAGTGTAATAAAAAATTTTAGCATTTAATCACTGTTCGCAAACGAAAATTAAAAATATTTTCTACGCGATGCCCGGTTTCTCTCTACGACAATCTTGGTGACCTAATAAAAGAGAAATTGCTTATATAGAATTATACGCAATATACTTATAGTACAGATTTACAAAATTTTAAAACCCAGTTAAATTTTATACCGTCGATACTTTGAACTAATAAAGTAAAGCTAAACTGTCATTAACTCAGTAACTCACAGCAAATTTTAACTGAAGAATTTCCGTGTGATTCCGATAATTATGCAATAATATATATATATATATATATATATATATATACAATAAAAGTTAAATAGGCAAAATCTAAACAAAGGGCGTTTAAATAAAACCGATTATATTTACTTGACATATGTAAGTACTAAATGTGTAAGGTGTCTTTTACAAGTTCGCCACCTTGATTATAGTAAATGTTATCACCGCCCGCATAACCAATGTTCGTTCAAATATATAAATGTTCATTTGAATACCATTTCCACATCTAGTATGGTATCTGCTAAGTAATGACAGATTTGGTATAGTTAGTTGGAAATTTGTGTCAAAATGGATGTCAAATGAGCTCTACCCAAAAGGGGAAAAATCCAACCGAGTTACATTAGTTAGTATATAATTGAAAATTGTGTGTACTGTTCAGTAGGGTGACTCAGTGGTAAGAGCACCGGATTCCGAAGCAGACGTACCCAGGTTCGAGCCCTTTCCGCGGCAAATTCTGGCCAGTACGTGATGAGTTCCCAATATGGACAAAACCGGTCTACTATATGAATTGCCTTTTCTACACTATACAATTCTTAGTTTATACTGACTTATATAAGTACTAAATGGGTAAGGTGTTTATATCAAGTTCGCAACTCTGATTATAGTAAATAATTAACCAGTCTGCTACTCAGTAAGCCAGAAAATTCAACTTTTATACTCTTATTTAGCCATGCGGTAAACTTTGTTTAGCACTACTACAACTTCCATCCCCTCAAGTTCGCAACCTTGATTATAATAATTGTTATCACCACGTGCGCAACCATTGTTCGTTTAATTTCTTTTCCATGCATCTGTTTATTTCTTATACCCACTCATTAAAATCGACTATGCGTGTATATTCGAGTTCACGTGCAATAGTCGAAGATAATTTAGAGAATGTGATGACAAATTAATATATACCCATGAATACAGATAGGTAAATTTCTTTAAGGAAAACACATTGAATAATCAAGAGATTGGGGTTTACTTCAAGCACGCAAACTTGATTTAAAGAATTGTTACCACCACCCGCGCAATCAATTATTGCTTAATCAAGAGAATTTTTGTGGTGGATAATGGCTGATTTACAATCTGGCGGTTTCTATTCAAGATTTTAATTTTATTAAGCGCGTTATAACTAGTCTCTAATTTAGACTTTTTCCATTAAAGCGGCTATACCATTTTTCGCAGTCAAATGAATGTTGAAATGTAAGTGCGTATGGATGAGGTTATGCATGTGTTTCTGTGTGTATTGATTATTGACCCGGCGTTCAATTTGTTAACTACTGCGAGTACGAATGATTTCCCCGTGTGATTTTTTTTGCGCCTTCATTTTAATGAGCTCAATTTCGGCCTCTCAGGTAACCACGCATGGTGTTCAGATTCTAGTGGAAATCGCTTATCACGTTATGCAAATTCTGTCTTTGTGAAAGTCGATATTGTTGCCGATTGCACAGCTGCTTCTTGTTCAATATTTTTGTCAACTGGTTAGACACAATGGAACTGGTGTGTATTTCAAACTCGCGTGATTGATTTCACGAATCCGATCAAATCTTTGTTGATGCTGGTCCAATGGGCAATAATACAAGAAAAGTATTATTGATTTTTGTGATTCGTGGCCAGTCGAGTAAAATATCATTTTTCTGTAACAATTGCATATTCAAACAAGGTGTATTTTGTTCAATAAATAGAGTCTTGTATACATATAGTAGTTTTTCCAACTTTCCTATGTGTAGAACTGTGAAATATGCCAAATTAGCTGTGCTCTCTGTTTCAAATACATACTTCCAGACAGCTTATCTCCGTAATGGCGCAGGCCTCCTTTAAATCAATTTCTGCGGAAGATGCTGTTGGATTCGATTGACCAATTGATTTTTAGTTTTTCCAACACATACGTCACTGCACATATATGAAAAATTTGCAGACTATGAAGAATTGGACGAAAATTGGTAATTTGGAATTTGGCACATAACCTCAGGATTCTCTCTGTGCTGAAAAATTATGTTACCTTCAGCACTAAGAAAATTTGCCTTAGTGATTCTATTTGACCTCCGTGCAATTTTGTAGCCTGCTAGGTCGTCTTTAAATGGTAAGCTAAGAAAAAAATTTTTATGGTTTCCTGTGTAGTAGAAATAGTATGTCGTCTGATGTTAACATCTATAAACTGCTCTGGGAGGTTGGTCTGTAGCAAAAATTTCCTCAGGTAACCTAGCTCTTTCTCGATCATTTGTTAGGAGCAGGTCTTCCTTATTCGGTATTTTATAGTTTAAATTGCATTCATTTTAAGTTTTTGGCATACCACTGCCGTCATTAATGTATTTTCCAGTGAAAGTAAATTTTCGTTGTAAAGCCGGCATCCAACCACCATTTTCTTCTCGTGGGAGTTTCATGTTCACGGAGGGACAAGTATTGAAACTCTCTATCTCGAGAATAAACTGAATGCTTGGAACCGCTTTATTGGCTTGTTTTATGATTTCAGCTGAGTCTGTTGTTTCTGTATGAATAGAAGTAGGTAAAATACATAACTTTTTTTAAATATGCACTCATAAATTATGTTTTTCAACCTCGTTTGCTCAAAATGGTGCGTGTAGGCATCTGCCAAGTGAACTGCAATGCAGCTTCCACATTGAAATTTCGGAAACATTTGCCTCCAAGTGTAGATTGCGCATGTTTTGTATTTGCTACTATGCGGTTTGGGAGATCATTCGAGACTTTAGAAAGATCTTCAAACTAATTTCTACTCAGGTCACAAAAAATGTGTTTTATCCAGTGAAACGTTCGTAAATATGAACGAATTAACAAATAAGACCATTTTATTTCTTGGGCATTTTTCGTCTGCACATCATCTGTTATCCCGAAAGAGTCCTAGTTGGTGCTTGTTTCTACGATAGCTCTTAGTGGTTTAAATAGTTTGCATAGAAACTTTGCTGGTTTATGTTGCGATGTGTTGATCATTGACATAATAGGTCGCATCGGAGTAGCTCCTGAGACTAACTTGTTGTAATGAGATAATTCTTTTATGTAAAAGATGACTTTCTATTTTTTAAACTTATTCTTAAAATTCTGATCTATTTCTGGTATTAACCATTAAAAAAAGGTGCTTCTACATTTATTGTTATATAGCATTTGTTCTTATTTTAATATTTGTTGAGTCGCCATTCTGTTAATTATGATCGGTCATTTATAATCTAGTCCATGGATTCTCGATAAGCAACGTTTTGGAATAAAATTAATTCCTGGTCTTTTGCAGGGTGTGACAAGTTGAATAGACTTGTTTAATTTTAGTTTATATATATAAATAAATATATATATATATATATAATTTTAAACGATTTGTGATAAAAGTTTTGCATATTGAGCTACATATGCATGGATGATCTAGCAGTTAGAAATACAGAAATGTCTGTTTATGTTATAAATGGATAGATAATTGAGTCTTATCTACTCTTTTGGTACTGTGGTTAAATAATCAACACATTGATAATATAGCCTGAAAATAGCTTTCGAAATATTGAGCCAAGACTTTATGGCGGTGAATAATTTCGAAAAACATATAGCTTTGAAATATAGCATTATTGTTGGATCTAAATTGGAAATAAGTAGCTTTAAATAGCAACTATTACAATACTAATTAATTGTGCTTCGTTAATATCATCATCTTTTCTAATAACGGTAGCAACATTAACAGCAGATACAATTAAAAAAACAATTCTGGCGCAATTGGTGGAAAAAATTCTTTAAATCAAGTTTTTGAGTATCAAGCAAACACCAATCCCATTGTATTTATACCAGTCGTCGAACGACAGCAAAACTACAGTCAGTCACACGCACTGACGCGTTTCGACCTTCAATGATTATCATCAGAATACGACGGCAAACCAAATATAAAGGATAAAACCAGTGTTGTTCGACAACTGGTTAAATACAATTTTATTGGTGTTTACTTCAAGTTTCCAAACTTGATTTAAAGAATTAACAGCAGATGTTTATTCTTATGGGTAATAATAATCTGATAAGATATAAAAACTGCTATCGATATGCTTATATTTATTTACGTCCACTTTGCAATCATCAACTTCAACAACATTAAATATAGTATTATGTAAATTTCGTAAATCAGTAGCCAGTAGCCGTGAGAAACGACTTTATTCGGCAATAAAATCTAAGTAGCTAGATGAGAACACTCACATATATTTTTTAAAAACGAGTCATAGTTGAAATTCTGCACCTTCTAGAACAAAACAAATGTTGGCTAGTAGCAACAATGACAGTCATCAATTCGCATTGGTTTCAATATTCATATCACCTACCTGGACCAATTTCACGTAATGGATTAACAACTAACATAAATTTCCAGCATTGTATATATATATATATATATATATATATATATATATATATATATATATATATATATATATATATATATATGATATTCATTGTACTCTTCCTAAGTGCAAAAACAAAAAGAAATTTTATCAGATACAAGAAACGCTTCTTTCTCATTATCTCCTCAAGTATCTACTAATGAACATATCTTTATATATAAATTGGAAGGCAAAACAGATAGAAATATGTAAACATAGAGAGAGTGTGAAAAAACGAAACCAAGCTCAATGCCTGAACATGCTTTTTCTGCTTGCATAAATCCGGCTTCGTATGTGGCTAGCTCCCTTTTGTTATTGCATTTAGTAATTATTTTGAATGCTACGTCTGGAGAACATACGTGTGATGTTTCGACGATGTGTTGCGCAATTGCAGACGTGTATTCACCATTTGATTTATAACAGGCGTTTAAGTTCCAATTTTCTCTCATTCGAGAAATTATCCGTGTGGTCTCTCGGCCTACGTAAGCTGATCGACAACTTGCACATGTAAATTGGTAAATAATCTTTGAGGTCGTCATTAAAGACTGTTTCTATTTGATTGCTGGTAACGGAAAATGTGTTATCCTAAATAGCACTTGTAGTTTAGCTACATTAAATGTGCGTGTTAATGCCACTTCAACTCTCTATTCTGCCATTCGGGAAACTGCATCCCCTTTAAATGGGATGTTCAGGTAGTCTGTTGATTTTTATGGTTCGTAATACGTATGTTTCTCTTTTATTCCCCTTTCAATAATTGAGTCAATTAATTGTCGAGGACAGCCATTAGATATTAAGTAGTTAATTGCTTTATTATATTCGTTTTCTTTTGAATCTTGACTAACCAACCTATCAATTCTTGAAAAGCAGCTATGAACTGTTGATAATTTATATTGAAACAGCACAAAACTGCTGTAATGCAAATACTGTGCAGACCCTATTTACCAATATAAATGTGCAAGTTGTCGATCAGTTTACGTTGGCCGAGAGACCAGGCGGTTAATTTCTCGAATGAGAGAACATTGTACCTTAAACGCCTGTTTGAAATCAAATGGTGAATACACGTCTGCAATTGCGCAACACATCGTAGAAACATCGCAAATATATTCTCCAGACGTAGTACTCAAAGTAATTACTAAATGCAATAACAAAAGGGAGCTAGCCACATACGAAGCCTTATGGATAAACAAACTGCATGTTCAGGCATTGAGCTTGAACTGGATATGACGCACGCAATTGTTTGTTTTCCGTTTTTTTACACTTTCTCTATGTTTGTATATTTCTATCTTGTTATGCCTTCCAAATTATATATACAGATATGTTCATTAGTGGATTCTTGAGGAGATAATGGGAAAGAATCATTTCTTGTATCTGATAATATTTCTTTTTTTGCACATGGGAAGGTTACAATGAATTTTATTAAAGGTCGCATTTCAAAGTATATATATATATATATATATATATATATATATATATATATATATATATATATATATATAATAAACATACGGGGAAAAAACGTTCATACACGTAACAGCCTAAACTGCGAACTGCTGGTTTACTCAATCCATCAATACAAGAAAAACCAGATCTCAGACATTACTTCGCAATACAACGAGAAATTTCCCTACATGCAGGTAGACACACACAGACACATACGCATATACACTTACCAATCAGCTCAAACAAGAAATAGAAGTAAAACCATGTCAGACTAGTTGCCACCCACATAATCAAATGAAAACTCATGGTGTATATAGATTAAATTTATATATATATATATATATATATATATATGTTTGTGTGTGTATATCAGTAAACCTTCATTTGGAAAAAAGCATACCTTTAAAATGATTGTTCAGAAGAGGTACTCTAACTTTTTTTGGAAAAATTCTAGAGCATTTATGCAACACTGTTAATCAAATAACAAGAACCTTTGAAGTATTCTTTTTAGCTGGTGTACACGGTTAGTTGATTTATTTTTTGAAACCATGGATTTACTGTTCACGTGATGAAACCTATGCAACATTCTTTTTTGGTTAAATATTTTGTTTTATACTGTATGATTGATTCTTCACAATTGAAAGAAATATTCCTGTTGAATATGTTTCTAAGGTCAATTGCTTGATTTTTGGTATACGATTTGAAATTGACACTAAAAGTGATGCAACGGAAGAAATAGAAAGTTAATTTTGATGGAGTGAAAAGACCTTGAAACAAGTATGCCTCGGCTCGAGCCACGGGCATAGCATTTTGATGAATTAATTTATATGCAACTATTAAGAACGAAGCATAAACAACTGGATTAAAACCATTTATCAACGTAGCTCATACTTACGTGCGCTAAGTTGACGATAATTTCATGGTCATTGAATTGAATGAAGATACAAATGCACTACTACATCATATAAAGAAGCAATCTATTTTACACTAGAAGAGGAACAAGATATATCTTTCTTTTCTAGATGTAGGAATAACGAGAGATGAAGAATGTACTATCTCAAGGTCGGTTCAGAAGAAGTCAAGCTCGACTGGGCATTGTATTAATTATTCCAGTAGTGTACAATGGGCGTACACAATGAACCTTATAATCAATCTGGGCACACGAATAGGCAAGATTAGTTCACCAAAGAACATTGAATTAAAACTAAACCTGCTTCGCGAAACGTTTATAAGTAATGGCTATCCCGATTGCTTTATCGAATATAATTTGAGGCAACGCAATATAATCGAGACCAACTTAGAAGAAAACAAGATATCTCACAGATTAACGCTAAGTGTTCCCTTTGAAGACGATCTTCCAGCTGAGATCTTCAAAAGAGAAGTAATTCGAGCGACTGTAGCTCAGTTTACGTCAATATAGGTGAAAGTTTTGTTCAACTAAGAAAAAGATAGACTCTCTGCGACGTAAACACCTTTATCTGAATGTAAATTTACACAAATTTAAATGTACTTGCAACGCTCAGTACATCGGAAGATCAAAAAAGAGTCTAGAAAATAGAATAATTCAGCACCTTCCTCAAAATTATTAAATAGTGATGCAGCATCTGCACAAAAATCAGCAATTTGTGATAATGTACTACTCATTGTTAGCAGTAATAATATTTCGGTTCTGTACAAGGCAAAATCGGAAAAAGATGCTTCTGGCTTTTGAAGCTATTGCAATTAATATGCCTAACTCCTATTTAAACCTGCATAAGGTAATTCAAAAATAAATTAAATTGAACTGGAAAAAATATAACAAACAGGCCTTCAAAAATAACCTATGTTTTGCAAAATACGACACAACCATCAATTGCGGACACACTCACAATGAAAGCCATGACACACCTCATGACGTCACACAAAAGAAATAATCTAAATTGCGCAAAACAAAGGGAGACATAGCGAAGAGGAGATTGGTCACGACAAATGTACATTTGGGATTGGATGACCCAAAATATTAACAAATCCAGAATAATGGCTTTATTTACTGGTAGAAATAAGATTTATTAATAAATGTTATTCCATGGATTACGGCTCTTTTTCCCATATTTTTTAAAAGTGGTGTCACTTGTAACAATATATATATATATATATATATATATATATATATATATATATATATATATACACAACTTGCTGCTTACATGTATATTCTTATATATACAATGATATGTATAAAGTTTGTACATGAATATTGAAACTAAAAATTAAATTTATACAGGATATGTCTATAAATGGAGGGGTAATTGACTGATATACCACTAATTATTTTAGGAAAAAATTGGGTTTTGTCCAAACGTTAGAGTAATACTATATTCTGATAGGTTTTTTTTTTATTTTTGCGGGGCGCCAGCTTCATATTCTGCAATGACGCGTTTTGCGTACGCAGGTTGTAGTTTTGCACCATCATTTTCACAAAGACCCGATTGATCCCAATTTCCCTGTCCGTATCTGTTTTGTCTTCGATCGGACTGAGTGTGTATTCGTCCCTTTCTTCCGAAGGCTTCAACATCGTTCATACTAATCATTAGAAAATGTGTTTCTCTCCAATTTCCAATGGTAAGTATGAACGACGTTGAAGCCTTCGGAAGAAAGGGACGAATACACACTCAGTCCGATCGAAGGCAAAACAGATACGGACAGCGAAATTGGGATCAATCGGATCTTTGTGAAAATGTTGTAATAAATATTCCTTCAAGTGTTTTATTAACTCTCTCTCTCTCTCTCTCTCTCTCTCTCTCTCTCTCTCTCTCTCTCTCTCTCTCTCTCTCTCTCTCTCTCTCTCTCTCTCTCTCTCTCTCTTCTCTCTCTCTCTATAACCTATTGGACACAGGATGAGATTAGGGAAACCGGTAATTCAGGATTACTTTAATACAATGGAAATGGATCATTTTTTGATCCTTCTACTCGTGCGGAGAAGTAATTTTAAAAGTCATGACAGCACGGGTCGGCGTAAATGCGCTTTCGACATGAATAAATCGGACTAAAATATGTTAATCTACACCGTCGCATTGACTGCCAGCGCATTTCTAAATCTTTTGACTCTTGAAGGTAAACGTCACGTCGACCAGATTACGAAAGTTTTGCGCGAAAACTTATGTGTGTACACTGATAAATGTTATTTGACTTTTACAGCATATAAGAATGAAAAAAATGCAAAACTGGATTTATCAAAATTTTAACGATTTTCATTTTGACTATCACAGGCTGAATTCCAGTTGTGATTTTTTTTGTTGAAAATAATTCGGCGGCCATTAGAGGGACGCCTTCGTCAGTTCGAGCATCATCACAAGTTTAAACAGTGTTTAGATGGCTTCATTACTTTGTTTTATTTTCAAATTTGCGATGATTGGCGAACTGAGGAAGGTGATCGCCAACGGGCGCCGAAATACCTTCAAGAAAAAAAACACAACTGGAATTCAGCCTGTGATGGTCAAAAAACCAAATTCAGGTAAAGTTAAATGCATATAGTTGTTTAGCGAATTTAAATCGGCAAAAATGACTTTGTACTTGTATTTGCAATTGGCAAATCAGGAAGGACCGATTTGACCACACATAGTGCTTTCCTTTCAATTAGAAGCTGCCCAAATTGTAGATGCTGGTTCGTTCTTCATTGTGAGGAAACCCTATTGCTGTTGCACAAAATATGCCAATTGTATGGCTAAGCGACATTTCAACCATTAAAAAATGTTTCTACCCTGTTGCTTTCATTTATTTATTTCTTCAGAGTTATTGGCAGTCTGCAAAACATTCCAGAATTCTCGGATGCATTCAACTGCCCATTGGGATCCCGAATGAATCCGCTGAAGAAATGTGAAATATGGTAGATCTTCAGCATGACCCAGGTAATGACCAACAACTACTGAAATACGCAAATAAAATTTGCAAAGGCAGTTGGCGTAATGTGACAGTCTTGCATGAGTTTGTGGCTAAAGGATACACGTCAGTAGGAAACGGTACATTGATGTTAATATGAGCGATGTAATTTTTCGATGATATGGGTAATATAAACGCAAAAAGGAGATTACAGCTATTCACAAATCAATGGTATTTCGTATATGACACGCATAAACTGACCACTGACCGTTAGTTCTGCATAGATTTACAAATTTTAAAATGAGTTTACAGCGTATTACCAGCTTCTACTTATGCGTAGCTAGCAACCAATTAATTAAAGTAGAACCAGAAAGGTATGCTAAAGTCAGCATGAACAAACGGTTTAATCTGCAATTCCGCGTTTTGCGTACGCGGGCTCTAGCTTTGCACCAACAGTTTCACAAAGATCCGATTGATCCTAATTTCCTTGCCCGTATTTGTTTTGTCTTCGATCGGGCTGGGCGTGTATTCATTCCTTTCTTCCAAAGGCTTCAACATCGTTTATAATAACCATTGGAACTGCGATTCTATCCAATTTCCAATGATTGGTATGAACGATGTTGAAGCCTTCGGAAGAAAGGGACGAATATACACCGAGCCCGATCGAAGAAAAAGCAGATACGGACAGCGAAATTGGGATTAATCGGATCTTTTTGAAATTGTTGCTGCAAAGCTACAACTCGCTTACGCAAAACACGGCATTGCAGAATATGAAACTGGCACCTCGCCAAAATTCAAAAGATATCTATCAAAAGGTTTAATCTCACGTGTACATGCGTTTCGTGCTTGCTGGCGACTCTTTAATCGGAGCCAGTACTACGTCCCAAACCCCCTATACGTTAAGTGAAATAATGTTGGACTGTTGTAGGATGCACAATTCCTGACCAATTATGTAGTTGAAATTGGGCGTAGTACCGGAACCTACAAGTGAGTCACCAGTAGGCATGAAACGCCTATGCACATAAAATCATACTGTTTTGTCATGCTGACTTTTCCATATTCTTGTGATCCTATCTGAACTAATTTTTTACAAGGTACGCAATACCCTACATATAATTGCTTTTGAATTATCTATCAGAAAACATAAAATATAAATGAGTATCTAATAAGCACTGTACGCATTCGTCATTTTGTCTATACATCTTAAGCTTATGCTTATTATGTCAATTTTCCAGTTCTGCATGAATTGACTTGTTACTAGGCCTGCCGTGCTACATACATGTGTAGCTATTACTTCTAGTTTACCGAGACCAGTGCCCATGAATATCATTCCACCAATAAAATTGGCAGTATTAGAAAAGAGCCACAACAAGGTTACCATCGATCAGCTAAAATGGCGCGAATTACTAAAACACATTATCGGATATTGATGCATTACCTTCACCATGAAAGATTAAAAGAAATTGTTCAAATACGAATTATATACAACAGAAAGAAGTTATTGCAAAAACAATAGTTTAACAATTAAGGCACTTCCATGGAAGTTTGAAACATTCCAATACGGCGTTTTAACTTATTCGCACAATATTCGGAGTTTGGTTTTAATTTTTAATTAGTCATTCTTTACAGTTTGGCATAACAATACCTGTGATGCTGGCAAGATTAATTACAAAATTTAAATGATGGAGCTAAAATATGCAGATATCAATAGCATAAATAAGGTCAGACGTAATAGCGAAATTTGTAGATAATCTGCACCGAAGCCAAAAATATTTTGACGAGCCCGAAAGTAGATATGATGAGAAACTGGGGCCGATGTCACTACGGAAGATCTTTGTGAGACGCACGACGACAGATGATTGGCATTAGTTGTTATAAAGTTTGATACCGTAACGTTTCCACCATTATTTATTGGGATCATGATCACAAATCCCGCATAACAGAAAAACATTAATTCGACAGTTATAAAGAGAATTGGGCAACCTTGTTAAAACTGATTTATAAATATATATATATATATATATATATATATATATGCATATACAATGTAATGTTAATTTTGTTAATTAATAAAGTCGAATAGAATAACTGGCAGTAGTTTTGATTCGTTGCTCGGCGACTGGCTAAATTTAATGGGATTGGTGTTTATTGCAAGCTCGCAAACTCGATTTTAAAAAAGGATAGTTGGCATTCCCGTAATCGAATAAAGTATTTCAAAATATTCACTTACCGTAGCTTCCTCGTTAGAGACACTGAAAGAGAATACAGCCCGTGCACTCTTCTGCCGACATGAAGAAAGAAAGCCATCCTTTGAATTTTAACTGTTAAGGTTAACTTTTCGGCATTCTGGAGATTTTCATTGCATTATTTATGTTCGGTAGAAAAGCACCCCTTCGTTATTTTTATTTTTCTCGAGGTTCCATCCAATTTGAATCAAAATTTTGTAAGTTTCCATATTAAGTCTATTGCGTTGCTAGGCTGTTACGACAACTACTAGAACCAATCAATCACTAAGACTTTAATAACACATCAAATAAGCCAAAATTCTGCTCTAGAAAGAGCCAACAACACGAACTGACGCGTTAACTATTCATGGTAACAGATCTGATATATGAATATTTATATTATTTATGTACATGGATATATACGCAGACAGACAGGCACATACACAGTATAGCAGTATAACCAGCATTTAATAAACAATGCTTACTGGTTTATAACTATGACATCTTTGTAAACTTGGGGTGAATTTATAATAAGGGAACAACCAATGAATTGCTTGCGTTATCACCAGTTTAAACACGCAATTGATTGGTTGTTCCCTTATTTCATACTGTCTCCATGTTTAAACTATTCAATTTTATCCTTTGAATGTTTTCGGAGTGCTAGCTTTATGTGATGATTCCCCATGATTTTCGTTCGCGGGTTGTCGCATTACACTATCAGTCTCGCAAAGATCCGATTTATTCCCATTTCCAAGTACGCATCTATTTTGTCTTCGATCAGGTTGGGTGCGTCCCTCTTTCCGAAGGCCTCAACATCGTTCATACTAATCACTGGAAACGAGCTGCGATCTAATCTTATATTAAATGCATATTTCAAACCATGATTTGTTTCACGAATCAAACAATAAACGCATAAGAATATCTGGATCAAACATTTTACATGACGTATCGTGTCCATTTCAAACCGATCGCGTGAAAATATCGTGAATTAATCAGGTGTGTTATCACCTTTAGATCATTATGGAAATTTAAGGAAGGAAGCGACTTATGAATTTTTGAAATTGAAAAGTACAAAATTAAAATAATTCTGTTTAACTGTAAAGTTCTTTAAATCAAGTTTGCGAGCTTTAAGTAAACACCAATCCCATTGTATTTAACCAGTCGTCGAACAACATAACAAAACTACCGCCAGCCGCAACGCAGTAGTTTAGGTATGTTGTTCGACGACTGACTAAATACAATGGGATTGGTGTTTACTTCAAGCTTGATTTAATGAATTGTTACCACCACCCGCGCAATCAATTATTGTTAAATTGTATTAACTGTAAAGTTATTAGTTTCGGTATTTTATTCTGTGGTGTTGTGAATACACTCTACAGTTGTGTTCAATACGAACTTCCTGATCACGTAGAAAATAGCTTTCTTTTCTTACAAATAAGCACCTAAATTTTAATTATCGAATGACAGTCAGGTGCAAAAGAACGTTTAATATCATCTGTCTCGTCTCAGTTTGCCTGAACTATTTTACTTTTCCTGTAATGATCAAGAAATCCCCTTTAACATTAAATATTTCAGACTTGCATCATCCAAAAATCTATCGACATGCGTAAGTCTCCAGTCAAATAATACCGAACGTCAAGGAGATTAGTTACATATATTTTGCATGTATTTGTGAAATTATGCATTTAGATTTTGTCATATCCTTCTGGTCCTATTCGAACTAACTTGTTATTAGGTACGCGTTAATTATTACATAGTCGAGTAATCAAAATATCAATTATGGTTAAAAGAAAAACAAAAACTAAATAAATATTGCACCACAAATAGATTTCTGCTTGTTTACCCCATTTGGTGGATTGGCACATAATGCAAAGATAGCTAGCTTATTTAAAGCATCGGACAGGTATAAAACGGATTAATATCATTAAAAGTCCTACCCATCATCCGGAGGATCCCAGTCAATCATACCGGTTGCATCCCGATGATGGTATTCAATAAGTGGTTTTGTTTATAGCTGCCACCATAGGCTTTGATGAAAGGCATATATAATTTGTTTGAAATCTAAGAAGGGTACTACTGATGTTAATGATGAAGACTGCATTTTATGCTTAAATGGTGATTCCAAAGCCGTTTAGGGAAGAAGGCTATCCCCTTCTGCCATATAACTTCAAGCCGCTTAGGAGCTCTCTGACAGAGGGACCACTATCTTCATTTATACTACGTAAGTGAGGGTATATATGTTTTTATGCGTATATTCGTATGCCCAGAGAATTGCAGATACAGCCAAACTTTTCAAATTAGTTTACAGTTTCGAATGGTGAACTAGTAACCCTTGCTACAAAAGTATCCACACTAGTCTGCTCTTAACTTCAGGTAAAGTTGGCAAAATATTAAAAAAGCACCAACATTGATGCATGCTCTAATTTCTCAGCAGAAGAAGCATAAAGAATGGCGCAGTTTCTTACTGTGAAACTGATTGTGAAAATTGCAAAGGACATTTAACTGGTTATATGATTTCTAATAACTTTCTAAATTTCACTAACCATTGAATTTTTAAAAATCTTACAAAATAATTCTTGGAATATTTCAAATATAATTCTTTTTTGAAATTTATTAAAAAAGTTACTCTTTTGACTTGATCCGGATGAAATCTATTTATAACTATATTAAATGAATTTCCAAGCCCTTATGTCAGTCAGTTAATATAGACTATTCTCAGCGACAGAGATTGAGAATTGTTGATGTTCTATTGATTGGTTGGCTATATTTTATTTCTGTTAATTTTAAAGCTTGTTTCCAACACGCAAACGTTTTTGTAAATTCATCAATTTATTTATATTTATAATATAAATTAAAACATTAATCTGTATATTGAAGTTCAACTTTCTTTAAATAAGCCCGCCTACACAACCCTATAAAAGAAAATTGGACTCAAAACCAGGCATATCTCTATTTGTTTTTAAACAAAGAATTGATAAGGATTGCGTATTGAAAAAGCTGTCAGCTGCAATATTTTCTGTCAGATATGAATAGACAAAAATATTGGAACTTGCAGAAAACATATATTGGTGAAGTGTGTGTGTGTATGCTTCTGGATATGCATTTTTTAAACTTTTTTCATTTATTAATAATGTATGAATTTAATCAAACTTAATTATATTTGCTCTTTAAAGTTCCCTATATAAAGGGACAAGATATTTCAGTCGAGTTGAGATAAAGCGAAAAAATAGGCATTCTTAACTAATCAGGTTATACTTCAGTTCTCATTGCAGTTAAAGTAGGCCCATTTTTCGTTACTTCTCTTATTAACAAAAATTTATAGTTTATAATACATTAAAGTTAGGTAAATACCGAATGCGATTGAGTTAGATTGTCTTTTTACATTACACAATAAAACAGAGTACCAAACAAAACAGACGCATAAAAAACGCAAGCGCACTCAACGTCTTGGGACAAATAATTCACTATTTAATTATCTGTTAATGTACTCATTTTATTTTTGATATATATAAAGAAATAGTATCCTCTTTAATGCACATTTTTTCAGTACTTGATTTTATTTTTTCAGCAAAAAGAGAGACAGAAAGAGACAGACTTTTCCATGATTAGAGAATATAACGATATGTGCATGTAGGTAATTATAATTTAAAAGAAAGCAATCTCTAGATGTTAACAAAACTTTATCAACCATATTCTTTTTCTAGCAGTTTTTCTATTTTTCTTTGCGACTGTTTACCAATATGCGTCGTGTTAAATGGTGCATTTAGGAGGTCGTTTTACAATCTGAATAAAACTTTTACTTGTTCTAACATTGTATTAAAATGTTAAAATATAAAAATATGCAAAAAGAAAACGAAATTTTATCAGATACAAGAATCATTGAGTTTGAACTGGAGGTGATGCACGCAATTGATTGATTTTTCCCTTATTTCGCACGCTCCAATTTAACATTTTTCTATTGCGTTTGGCCTTGCAATTTATATATTAAGAGATATCCGTTTGTAGATACATGAAAAGAATATGAGAAAGCAAGTTTTCTTGTATCTGATAACATTTCTTTTTCCTCTTGCACATGGAGAAGGTACTATGAACTTTATTATGGTTTGCGTTCCAAAAGAATATAAAAAATATATTTTAATAATCAATTAGTAATTAATTTCCAAGAGGATAACTTGACTTAATCAAGTAGGAGCCCAGCGATGTGACTCATTCAGATTGGACGGTGACGTGTCATCATACTGGAGTATTGTACACGCGCAATTAATGAGTGTGACTGCAATCTTCTGGTATATAGAATGAGATTGAAATTCTGTTTTATGCGTCAGCCAGTACTGCGTCCGGAAATCAGTACACTGAAAACGGATACAAACGTGTATAATGCCTTCAGGAACGCCTGTAGCTAAATCCGCATGCGTACTAATTAGCTTTTTGATTGATATGAATAAAAGGCTTAAAATAACTGTGGTATCAGTTAGTTAATTGGATCATAGGTAGTCACTTCTATTATCTTAAAAGTGAGAGCAAGAAAAGCAAACTAGATCAAAGCAGGTATAGGTTCGACCTTAAATGGGGTACATGAATCAAATTCATTCACTCTGCCACACTTACGTGTGGCGTCATTAGCATTAATTTAAAAGAAACATGTTGCGCGACAGGGAATAGATCATTTACCTGATTATCGGGTTGCGATCCGATTTGTTTGCATCCGCTGTGGAAAAATCAGGAAGACAGCGGATGCAAACAAATCGGATTGCAACCCGATAATGAGGTAAATTAGCATCAATTGCCTACTATTGTTACTTTACAAGACTAATGAGCTGCTTTCGATTTTGTTTCACGTGTAGATTTATGAAAATGTATGCTAAATAATAAAATCCTGGACAAAATCGATCAATTGCTCGATACCTCGTCCAATGACTCATCAACAGGTATACGTATTGATAAGGACCTCTCTTAGCTTTTTCAAATCGATCCAGCATTCGACAAGAATGTGTTATTGCTCCAATTTTGTTTAATTACATTGAAAATACATTCTTTGCATAAGTCACAACAGCACTCCTCGGAGTGTGAATCGGTAGGGGTGGTCGCGAATAAACTGACCAAAACGAGCTTCAGATAGCCATTTATGGTGCTTAATAATTGTCTACTCATTATAGTCTGCAGCTCAATCCGTAAAACTATCGTTATGCACAATTTTGATCTGGAACCGAAGATCATCCTAAATGGTGTCTAACTAAGAGTCGTTAAGAATTTATTTTATCTAGGGTCTCTGATTTGCCATTATGCTACAGAGACTTGAGCAATCACACACTACAGCCGGTAGCTCCTGGAAAGCTTTTTTAATCCCTGATTGATTTTTTTAATGTTATTGACAACTAAGCGTTAAGAGAAATTAATCAAGAGCAAATTTTACGATCAACCAGTTCATTCACACCGTTCTTTGAGGCTCCATCACCACCGAACCCTGATTTGGCACGTCGAATTGAGAAGTCCAATTTCAAATCCTGATCGCCAGTTCACGGAAGCAGCTCCCGCCGTTGGCTAGAACTGCAAGTGTAGACCAACCATCTTTAGGTCGGATATTATTATTTGCGATATCGATTCCTTGATCTAGGTACACCATACTCACACTAACTAAGAGTCAAGTAAATGGACGAAAAAGATTAGCCTAACAGTAAACAGGGTTCTGCGAATAGGCCTGGTTAGTTATACCTTAAATGATATTGGTACCTCGGGATCCAACTGTGTGGCGCTCAGAGAAAATTAAGATAATTAACTAACACGTCTTGCAACCCGAAGTATGCTTTTCTTCGGCAGAGTGATGTTAGGCACACCGCTCACATAACATTCACAAAAAATTTCATACATGCGCGAATGAAACCGATTTACCACCCCCCACAGGGTTCAATGGTAGGTAAATAGGCAAATAAAGAATTATGTACAGGCAATCAAAAGTTACGAGATTGGTTTTTCCAGAAATTTACACTTATTCAAATAATCAAACATAAGGATTTACATTAACAAATGTTAACTGGATGTGACAAGACTGTATCATAATGTGTAACCGTTATTAGCCGAACAAGCTTACTAGATTAATATGGTCATTTTTCATAGAACCACCCATTAACCAGGTCATGGTTTAAACTTCTACACCAATCGTTGCTCGTATAACTAAAATTATTTCTACAATGAGTTCAATGAACCGTGACTGAATTCAATTAAGCCAACATTGACTGCTCGAGAAGATAAATTGCGTAAATCACGATAGAGTCACACAGCTTACCAAAGCTACGATCATTCGCACCAAATGACGCGTTGTCACATGCCATGGACGTCATGAGAACACGACGGAAATAGAACGAGTATAGAACAGTAGTAAAATAAAGCAAATCCCAAATAATCCGAAATTAGAATTCTACCTGTAGGTGACTCACCTGCATTGTACTTGACCGAAATAATGACTGTAATCACGATGTTATAAAATAATTTTCGTCATTTACACGTCCTGGAACATACTCCTTTGCCATACCAATTTGCAGCTTGACGATCGGCGAGCACTGGTTAGTTAGGTCGAAAGGGCAGAATTAATCTTGCCAGGTCTAAAGGGATACAGCCATCATTCTGTTTCATGTGGAGCCTCGAGTTTGTTTGAACCACGCATTAAGACTTCATTGGATAGTGACAAAATGGAGGCAAGCGTGCCAGACAGGAAGAGCAAATTTAGACTGTTGAAGGAAATTTTTCACTGACGCCTGGATAAATAGTGGTCATTTACCTTTGTTGGCAGCCTAACTAGGAGAAGGAAATCTCTAAATATGAACCACACCCACAAGGAATGAGCGACCTAGTGTTCTTTCACAACCCACAAAACACCATGTAAAATACGGACCATAATAAATCCATATTGCGTCGACCGTCGTGGGTCGCCTTATATGCGGAGTCGTTCAGACGGGATAAGCATAATCAACTTTACCTAAGGTATACCTAATTTCATTCGACTTTTCCTTTTCAATCTAAAAATACCGCTCTTTAAGATGCTACGAATATGGTAGATATTGATCGTATCACTGAGCCCAATGTCGGATTGCCAAATATCGAAAATAGTTCAAGTTAATTACCATTCATTACATCTAGGTTGGGTTTAACGTCAGCGAATTCAATATGAGAGAATTGAAACAAACTGGACGACAGGAAGATCTTGCACGTACGTTGGATAAATTATGAATCGATATATGTTGCGTATTCGAAACCAAAATGCAGGATCCTTCGTAAATTACAGAACTGGGTGAACCATTCTTACCTAAATGTTATTGGCTTCGAACATCTGGTTCCACCAAGTTCTCCTAAGGCGGTCAGTGAGACGCCGGTATTGTCCTTAGCTCACAGACGGAAGCTTGTTTAAATGAATGGATCCCTGTAATCAGCTGATTTTGTGCGGCACACTCTAATAAATCTATTCAAATCAATGCGAAAAAACTTAATCAACGATGCAATTTTGTTGTATCTGCATATGGCCCCACCAAAAGCAGCACAGACGAAAGCAAGGATGCATTTTACTTCGATATTAGCTCTACTATATAGAACAAGAAACATAAACAAGACTAATTCTCAAATTGATGTAAGCAAATTCGAACAACCGTTTATCCAACAAAAATTTTAACTGATCTTGATGGCGAAAATTCTAATTTTTTTGGGAAAAAGGTAACTTCCACTATGCACAACGCAGGTACTACGGTATGTGGCATTTTAGGCTCTCGTAGAAATAGTCATTGAAACACTTCAAAATCTCTGGAGATACTCGAAGCTAGGCAACAAATTCCTGCTAGCTCGGCTTATAATAGTACTCGTAGAGTTGTAAGACGCCAATGTAAGCGCGGTCTAAATGTTTATATTGAATCCGTTTAGACCAGAATAGTCAAAGAGCTTAAAGGAGCATTCGTTTCAGTTAATACCTGATGTTTGATATATGATAGTAACAACTATTTAATACACGATAAAATAAGTTGTCTTAATAAATAGGCTGAACACTTCAAAGATCAGTTTCCTTGAGCACCTGTGTCAATCCCTATCCCTGAAATTATGCCTGTATCAAAAGTGTGAAACTTCAATCTCGAACAAACACCAGAGTTAGAAATACGGGATGCAATCCCATCTCTTAAACGTCGCAAACCTGCAAGTCCCGATGAATTGTTTCCGAGCTTATTTAAGGATAACGGTGATATAAATTCTGGAATATTGAGCAACGTTTTACGTACTACATGGAATGAGAAGATCATAATGCTTTCGTGGAATGAGTCTACCATTAGTCCTATCTTCAAAAAGGCAATCGTAATTCGTGGCATCAAATTGATTCCAATCGTATCTATAATATTTGATTCAATAATCTTATGCCATCTTAGAGCTTGCGTGAATTACATACTAGAGAAAAACAAGCCGAATTTCGGTCAGGATGACGTTGCATATACACTTTCTTTTAACTAAATGCAAGTAGTTGAACAGTAATATGTGTATCACGTGCCACAATAGACCTCTTTCTAGACTTAAATGGTGCACTTGACTCAATTGATCGCAATGGTATTCTCAATATTTTCTCGAAAAGTTAGTTGCCTACAATATTTGAAAATTTTTATACGCGCACTCTAAACATACAATTCTGGCCCCCTTAATGTCTGCAACGAATTCTTCTTTCGATATGAAATTAGCATCCTCTAAACGTAAGATAATTATGCAAGATAACCCAACTCTGGGACTGCTTTGTGAAGATCCGGACGTCGTTGACAGGCTTACATAAATTTGCAATTGTACAATTAACTCATGTTATACGTCTACTAGTAACTTTATCCAACCTTCGTCATTCATCGAGAAACGTATTTCATTCTGCCATAAAGGGAGTACTTTCAATGAATCTGAACGTGCAATTTTAAGGTACGCTAGTGAGACATGGCCACTTAGAGTTGATTATATAAGACGCTTAGACGCATTCGACCACCGTTGTTTGAGAAGCATAGCACATACAAGTTGCCAACAAAGAATAGACTACGCTGACTTCCGTAGGCGTATTTTGGATCGGTTACCAAGTGCTTCTCTTTAGGCAAACAAATAAGGCTTTATCAAATGTGTTGGCTCGGTCACGTTTTGTGAATTCCTTTAGCTAGAATGCCCAGTAGAGCATTATTCCTTCACCCAGCGTCGTATTGGCTTGAGGACCAACATGGACATATTTTGACATGGCAGAAACAGCTGAAGTCAACTACATTTCAATTAGATAATATTAGACACGATTGTATGTTAAGACGAGGTCCACGTGTTTATCATAGTTCTTGGTTTGAAACCCTGCATGGCATAGCATCGGGATGAACATATTAGCGACCTATTTGCAGAATTCTGGTACTATTGGCCTCATAGATTTCTGTTCTTAGTTGGGTAGTTAGCTGCCAAGTTTTGTTGTGTTTATGACACTGTACAATGGAGACCACTAGTAAGCTTTATTTTCGATGTTACCCTGCCTTAATTGAACTCCCTTCTTCTAGTGGTTATGTGGCAAATAAACATGTGTCTTATGACGTGTGAATTGCTGGACGCGACGAATACGTTAAGACCACCACGTAATCAATGATTCTTTAATTGTAAATATACGCAATTCAGTTTCAGTTCCCCAGATACCGTGGTGTCTATTCTATAATGACAGATTCGGATTCACTAGCGGGAATTTCGGTCCTCAACCCAAAGGAAAGGCTAATGGAGGAAACATAATTTGATGCAAAACTGAAAATTTGCTGACTGTGTGAGACTGTGGCGCAGTGGATAGTCAAAGTCTCCGAGATAGATGTGTCACAGTTAGATTTTATACTGATGTGTGTACATATAATGAGATCGTTGGATATATCAAGATCGCAAACTTAATGCAGATAGTTATTTATACCCTCACGCAATCAAAGATAGTTTAATCGGAAATATCGGCAATTCCGTAGCGCTTCCCAAGATTGCATGGTTTAATTTAACTTAATTCTTATCACAATTTTATTAATTGATTAAATCTTCTAGTCAACACGACATTCTCGGGTAGTGCGGTCTCTATTCTGCAGTGACAAATTGAGAGTGGCTAAATGTAACTTTAGGTTTAAAGAGACGCCACGTAGTCTCCAGTTAAAAGGTCTAACCAAAAAACTGTTACTATATAGCTGAAACTTGTGCATAGCGTGTGGAAATGTGGCGCATTGCAAAGAGTCACATATTCGGAAGCAATGCTGCAACGGTTCGAATCCCGTCCGCTGTAAAATTCTGGACAGGTCTTGAAGAGTTTTCAAGACGGACGAAACCACTCTACTGGATAAACTGACTTTACTACCTTATACAATGCATAATTTATAATGAGAAATCTACATCTAATAGAATTAGTGTTTAGATAAAACTCACAAACTTGTTTTTAACAGGTATCATCACCTCCCGCGAATCAATGATTGTTGAACATAATTGACACTGGGCTCAATGTCACATTGTCCGATTTCGAGCATAGTTCAAACAAACTACGATGCATAAAATCTAAGTGAATTACTAAAATCAAGGTTGCGGTCTTGCTTTAAGCACCTGACCCATTAATTACTTACATATGTCAGTATAAACTAAGAATTGTATAGTGTAGAAAAGGCAATTTATCCAGTAGACCGGTTTCGTCCTTATTGTGAACTTATCATGCACTGGCCAGAAACTGCCGCGGACAGAGCTCGAACCTCTTAGTATATAACTGAAAATTTTGTGTGGTGTAGTGTGCTGCAGGGTGGCTCAAAGGTTTAAGCACTAGATTCCGGAGCAGACGTTCTCAGGTTCGAGCCCTGTCAGAGGCAAATTCTGGCCAGTACACGATGTGTCCTCAATAAGGACGAAACCGGTCTACTGGATAAAATGGCCTTTTCTACACTATACAATTCTTAGCTTATACTGACATATGTAAGTAATTATTAGGTCAGGTGAATATATCAAGACCGCAGCCTTGATTATAATAATTATCATCGCCCGCGCAACCAATGTTCGTTTAATTATATAAATGTTCATTTCAATACCACTTCCCAATGTAGTCTGGTGTCTGTTCAGTAATGACAGATTTGGAATGGTTAGTTGGAAATTTGGGTCTAAATGGATGCCATATGAGCTCCACCTAAAGGAAAAATTGACTAACCAAGTTACATTAGTTAGTATATAACTGAAAATTGTGTGTAGTGTAGTGTGCGGCAGGATAGCTCAGTGGTTAGAGCACCAGATTCCGAAGCAGACGTGCCCAGGTTCGCATCCTGTCCGCGGCAAATTCTGGCCAGTACTTGATGAGTTCCCAATAAGGACGAAACCGGTCTACTGGATGAATTGCCTTTTCTACACTATACAATTCTTATTTTATACTGACATATGTAAGTAATTAATGGGTCAGGTGAATATATCAAGACCGCAGCCTTGACAATAATAATTGTTATCATCGCCCGCGGAACCAATGTTAGTTTAAAATCTAAGTGAAGTTTTAATGTTAGCGGCAACGTAGGCAAATTCAGAATTGTATACATTTTGCGTATTTGAAACTAGAATGTAGGAGCCAACGAATATTTCAGAACTTGGTGCATGATCCGTATCTCTGCGCTTCGAAATTCTGGTTGAATGGAATATGCCAAAGCCGCACAATGTGAGTCGGTGCTGACTCATGCCCACGAGTTCATGCTTGTTCAAATGGACGTAATATTTTAAAAAGCCGACTTTGTGCGGTACACTTAAATACTCTCAATCAATACTAGAAACATCAATCAGCGCTGTCAGTTTGTTTTATCCGCCTATGCTCCTCCCAATTGCGAAATAAACGACTGCCAGGACGCTTTCTCCCCGAACGTAAGCAATTTACTAAGAAGAGTGAGAAATTCAGGTATAGTATTGATTATGACTGGCATAAATGCTCAATAGGGTTGCTTAAATGACACAGAATTTCACCAAGGTGGCATATACACTTGTTGTTAAATGCGCAACGACAGTGGTGAAGGATTGGTGGATAACTGCGTAGAGCATTGATTATACCTGATTAGCACCAACATCATGCGTAGTATAAAACTTGTGTCCACCAGTTCAAATAGATTACATAGTAATTAGTTATAAATGGCGTGGTTGCATCTACGACTGTTGTCCATTTTTTATCACGTATATAACTTCGGACCATGCACTTATCCTAAAAACCACTGAAGAATAAGCAATCTCGAACAGCAGTCCTTCCTACCAAAATATGAAAATATTCGATAATCGAAGTTAACCAGGCCTCAAGGTTAAAATTCGAACTTACTGTGGACGAAGATAAGTTACTCTAAACAGTATGGTTAGAGAATTGAAGGTTCTCGCATAATAAGTCATTGGGTCAACAAAACGTCTTCAGATTCTCGAGACAAATCACCAAATTACTGTCAGCTCGAATTACAATAATACTCTAAGAGCTATAAAACGCCAAGTTAACCAGTTTAAATTCAATAATCAATTACTTTGACCAGAAAGACCGATAGGACGGGAAAACCATTCGCATCAGATATCAGACGATGTTTTTTTTCAACTTATTCATGCAACAAGTCAGAGTAAATTAAAGTTAGCGAGACAATACATTGTGTTAATAACAATCTAATAGCCGATTATTTCAAATGTGATCAGAAGGATAAACCGAAAAAAAGCATGAACTGAACGCATAATCTCATGTGCACATTCGTTATGTGCTTATTGGCGACTCAACAGTAGGAGGTGGTATTTTACCATATACCCACTACATATTGCGGATGAGGAATGTGGGAAATATGAACGGTTCAAATGTCCTATACGGTTATGTAAACCTGCAGTAGAGAAGCTAAATTCATATAATTCTTTCGACAGTGCGACTCCAAAGCCAACTCGTTATATAGTATATATTTATAATACGCCTATAAAAGGAACCAACATTACGGCTGTTGTATCAGTACCTGATACCAACACAATAGTTGTCGAAAAGGTACATGGTGCAAACACAATGGTTGCCAAGTCAGTATATGGTACCAACACAACGTATTTCAAGGTATGCTTAAATTCACCAAAATTGAGAATTACAACTATTTCTGAACAGCTGTTACCTAAGCAAATCCATACATACTCGCCCTGATCGATATCAGTTATCACATTTCGCGGTGAACATGAAATCATTCGATTAAATATACTGTTTGGTACAAAGAAATAATACATATTCAATTGTGTATTACGTGTTGCTAACTTTGTAACAACTTGGTTCAAATATGACAAGGATAAACCAAAGACAGCATTAACGGAACGTATAATCTCATTTGTAAATTTGTTTCGTGCTCATTGGTGACTCATCAGTACGAGCCAGGATTTCGCCCTATACTTAATATATATATATGGATGAGGAATTTGAGAAAATTGGACGGTATAATCTCCTATAATGAATGTAAAACCTGCAGGAGTGAAGACTTCATATGAAGTTTCGAATATGATACTCAAAGCCAACTCACTATATATATAGTTTATATATATATATATATATATATATATATATATATACGAAACGTTGGCTATTTTTGAAGGCCTGTCAGTTATTTCGTGTAACGTTTCGCAAAAATACGACACATCCATCAATCGGACGCAATACAATGTAAGCGATGAAACACAAATATATATATATATATATATATATATGCAAAACCTGTAAAGGGTACCAACATAATGGCATACCTTCAAATGGATTGTGCTGGTACCATGCACTTTTCGAAAACCCCAGTGTTGGTATCAGGTACTGACACCACAGCCACAGTGTTGGTACGATCTACAGGCTGTGTATATATATCGTACTTAGGGAGTTGGCTTTGAAGTCTCATTGTCGAAGACTTTATACGAAGTTATTTTTACTGCAGCAGGTTTACACATTCAGCATGATTTCTGGAGCGTAGATTAACTTTTTTCGTACTATGTGGAACGAGGAGACCGCGGCCGTCGCTTGGAGTTAGTCGACAATAATTCCTACTATGATAAAGCTATCGCGATATGCTTCACTCTAGTCCCATCTATGCAATTAGCTTCAATTAATTTACGCCATCTGAGTGATTCGCGAGGTAACCATTAGAGAAGAAAAAGCCGGATTTCGACTAGGACCAGGTGGTGTAGATAACATTTTTACTTAAACACAAGTACTCGAGTGCGACATACATACCGCGTCTACAATACCCGTCACTCTAGACTTCAAGGGTGCATTAGACTCAGTTGGTCGAAATTCTCTCTTCTGTATTCTGCCAAAAGTTGTATGCGTGCTAATTTTGTAAATAGTATAAACGCCAACACTTCTGGTTGTGCTAGTGTCTACAATGAATTAGAGGGGAGTTTTAATATTATCAGTGTTATCCGTAAATGATATCGGCTTTCACAGTTTTGGTCGTGTAACAGATGCATTTTAAATTATACTTTTCCATATATTCAGAATGCAGGCGTCAAAGACCATTACTGCGCTAGATTATTCGAGATGGTCTAAGCAGACGGTATTATTATAATTCGACAACTGATGTTTTTCCCAGGCAACTTTAGTAGATTCGCAGTCGTCGTTCCATCTTTTGGCATGAAATTCTCACTTTAGAAACCTTGGATACTCCTCTAGGCTCGCCAATCGCCTACTCGAACACTGCGGCTTCTATGTAAGCATCGGGACGTTGTCGGCAAGTTTACATATCTTGGTAGCCATATGAATAACGCAGACAATGTGTGATGAGACATTTTTACGCATTTCTGCAATTCGTTGCCTAATAGAATATTATTCTCCCAACCAGCGCCAAAATGGCATAGGAAACAATTTTGTCAATTTTTCATAGCGAAGAAACAGCTAAAGTAAACTACAGTTAAATTGGATAGAATATGACCTAATCATCTTCCAGGATAAGAACGCGCACATCAAAACTCGAGGTTGGAAAATCGTTGGCGATATAACACCAACTCGAGTTAAATGACAATCTAGTATAATCAACTGCCTTAATTTCTTTTCTTAGTTGGGCAGAGTTAACCGCGACTTTCGGTTTTGGTTATGACACGATACAGTAAAACCCTAGATTGCCTTATTTCTGTGCTACCTAAGTAAGCCCTTCCTTTTGAACTAGACCTCCCCTTTATAAATCACTATCATTTACTATTATTTTTTCTTTTCGCGTAGTTATATGGCAGTTTAGCATCATTTGCTAACGGCCGTTATATTTCTGTCCGTTAGGATGACAATAAGTGGAAGGTTTCAACCTACGAAATGCATCATAGGAGCACAATGATGAAAGTTGCCTTTGGTGTTTCTGTCCCATCCACAGGCTTGGCCTACATCAATGCCGTATTCACTCAAGAATCTTTTTCATTCCGCTACTGTGTAAATAAATATACACAGTCAAAGACATTGATTTGTTCTTGGCGTGGTAGAATGCATAACGCAAAACTGATGTCAACTTTAAAATTTTTTTGAATTCTGCTTGGTTCATGCATGAACAATACGCCATCACAACAAGGATCTAAGTGTAACAAGAAAATCGTAGATAATAGATATTTAATCGTAATTCTTGATAAAGTAGATAAAAATAATGAAAACGGCAAATACAAATCTAAACAATGATTAAACAGGCTATGCATCCTCGAAATGCAACGCCTGATTTAAATACTGTTTACAGATCCGAACTAAACTCGAAGTCCATTATTTTTAGGGATAACAGGTGTTTCCAATTTCTAAAACTCAACATTAATTCGTCACTGTTCTCAAATTTTTCAATTTTTTAACGATGATATGGTTATTTGTGCATGTAAAAGTGCACAGAGTATAAATCGGCATTTTTGTCCGGTTTGTCGACATCGAACACACTGACAACGCAGTAATATTAGTAGTAAAGGAAGACAGATTACAATAAGACGTCGACTGCTTTTGGTACGTGTCGATGAGGTCTGATCTAAAACTAAATACCTCGCAACCAGCCGTTAGAACAGATTTTGATCTGAGGCCTAAAATCGAATTGAACGACATTTTCGTGCCAGTAAATAACTAATTCATCTACCTGGAATCCCTTGTGACATCGGTCGGAATGGTCAATCCTTGTTGAAAATGTTTTTGGTAGGTTGAGAAAACGCTTCTATAATCTAAAGTCCAGTTCTCTGTAGTTTCAGTTCAACGTCTTTAAGTTGGTCCCCTTTTATATCGCTTAGACAATAGACATGATTGTTTAGAGCTGTCCTCAACAGGAAAGCATTATAAATCGGTGATTTCGCTCAACTTGTTTTAATCAATCGTCAACTGTGAGACAGGAGGCATTAACCAACTGTAAAATGTACAAGCCGATCAATAATCTCCGACGGTTATGTTTTGTGCTCTCATCGTTGAATTAACCAAAAGAACGTCGACTGTGGGGGCTGGATTAATGTATGAGAAGGCCAATTACCGATCCGGCTAATCATAGAACCGAGGCAAATCCAATAAATGGTTGGAAACTAAGAATACATCGCTCCGAAATTTCCTGGATGGCCACTATTATTGGAGACACATCACACCGTTTTCCGACCAATTAAGGTACACTTAGACTCGCAAAAATCTTTGATAAATCGCATGAAAAACATAATTTAGTAGGAACGCCCGGTGAACATCTCCTTATCGGCATAGGCTGTTGTGGATCCCGACGTACGGTAAGCTCATTTATGTGTTTACGAATTATTTCAGGTTTCCCACTTCGATTTATTAATGACTATTCAAAAAATACCTGTGACTTAATGTCTTTGAAGATAGTATTATAATAAGTGATATTACACGGCAAATATTTAGAAGCATCTTAAACACCAGCTATTGACCCAAGAAAAGGCCAATACCACATAAGCAACTTCATCATATTTTTCGTTTAAACTATCCATGGATTAAATCCACAAAACATAACTCAAAAGATAGTCATACGAAAATACAAATTTATCAAGAATCAAAAACACAGAAAAAATATTTACAAACAAAATCAGATAATAATCGAATTGGACATAGCTGAGAGTAGCATACATTAGTTACATAACTATAGAAAATGTTGCAATGTATGTACATAAAGCATAAATACTTATGTGAAGGAAACGCAAAAACGTATTTCAAGCCCAAATTAGAATAGTCTTTGTAGTGAAATATTTACAACAAGAAAATGGTCAGATAAAAACATGAATGTCAAAGTCTAATAAGCAAAATAAAATATGAAATAGACTTCATCACGCATTCACCCACATTGCTTTACCAAATATACAGTTGGTTTTGGGTATATTTCGGGTGCAGTAAGAAACGCATGCTTCAGTAAGACTTCACCACTTCTTTACGCCAACTTCGACCCAACCACTTTGTTCTGTATGATCTAGTCTGCAACTAGGTAGGAAAGCACTGATATAAAGTCACTTGTACGAATAGCCTTAGAAAATACATTGTGAAAATGGCGAAATAAATCAGACGTCTGCACAGTACAGTTTAAAGGGTCAACCAAAGGAATTGCGAGTCCTCAGAACAAAACGGCGATATTTCGGTTTCTCTTAGTCGCCTTCCTTCTTATTCATGCAAACCAACAGGGTCTGCGTAGTAGATGAAAATTTTCTCATGAAAATTCGTTTGCTGTTAAAAGTATAATCTTATCTCTCTTTAAATGTAACGGTTCATTTAAAGTTTGACTTGGCTAATTGTTTTCAAAAATTGAAGATATTTTCACCTTAGTATAAAATTAAAACTCCACCGTACTCAATACTGTTTGATAACGCTTAATACTCTTAGAAAAAACATCAACATCATTGGCAGCGTGCAGGTAAATTTTGTTTAGTATATATATATATATATATATATATATATATATATATATATATATATATATATATATATATATATATATAGCACAGTAGATAATAATACTATCGTCAATGGGACCTCTCGAAAACATTCTGTAGCATTGAACTTTCGTTATCGTAAGCTAGTTTTGCCAAAAATGGTAGCATGAATCTTGCTCGTTTAATCGAGTTTCAACTAACCACTAACCCAAAACCACTCCCGACTTTGATAACCCTATCCATTGATCTGAACGGCTCTTACCAGTGAATCTTGTCTGTCACCTCAAGCACGTTTGCTCTCAAATAGTTACACGTGTGGCCCGTGCAGTAATAGCCGGTGTGGAGCTCCAGATCATATGCACAGTAAGCTCCAGAAGAGTCAAATGTAATGTAGCTCAATATACTGTCTCCACTGAACTTCTCAAAGATTCCCCCTCCAATTCATTCTCATGAAGGAAATGGTTTATCCTACCGGTCACGTCTGAACTAATTTGTTACTAGGTTCACAACACCTAATACATACTTGCATTTATATTAGTTCTGTGCAACAAACAGTATTTAACTGAAATGGTTATTTTTCGGTTCTACGACGAAATCCAAACGCCATCGTGCATAGCTATCTGAGAAAAAAGTAATAATTTATAAATGAAGAACCACAAAATTATCAGCATTATTCAGGTAAAATTCAATTTAATGTAAACTATTTAAAGTCCTATCTAAATAGCTCTACTAGAAGGAAAAATTATTCCTAAGCAAAAAATTACATTAGGAATCGCAACCAAGAGTAGACGAACTTGTGATGATTTACAGCCTTAAATATGATTATAAATTACATGGCAATGCAGCCGTGAGTAAACAGAATATTATAATAAATTAATGGTGTTTAGTAATAAGTGATAATCTTATTGGATTGTGCAGGTAAGCCAAAGTCGGCATATAAAAACGAGGTAAGCTCATTAATGAATACCCTCTTTCTTATCGGCGACGCATCCATACGACCCAGAACAACGTTCCATTTCGCAAATTGGTCAGGTAATGTGGGACAACTGTACGGTGTCATCTGCAATGCCTAGGTGCATAAAGATAATACTAGAATCAATTGCAAATAGTCAATAGCAGTACAGCTTTAAAGCACGTTGCACATATACGCGTAACGACGTTGAAGAGAGAATGCAAAACACAATTTTGAGATGACCATCTATCATCATCATCAACATCATCATCATCATCATCATCACCACCACCACCACCACTATTATTGTTATTATTAGCACTCGCAAATCCAGCAAAAGCATCATACTCTGGCCTGGATCGATATGAATTATAACAATTTCGTTGCGACCGTGACATCATTGAGATAAACAAATAAATAGCTGCGAATGACTAGCACAGAACATAAATTTATGTATTAGGTCCGGCGAACACGGTACCAAAATAGTTGAAATAAACCAAAGAACGTACGCCAGATTCGCTATGTAACAGCAGTGTTATTTCATTTATGAATCGGTTGAACGCTTGTTGGATAATCACTGTCCAATTGCGCAACACTGTTCGACAAAAAATAAAGTAAGTTGATGGCATAGTGCTAGGAAGCATTAAGCGTATACATATCAATGATTTCAGCGACATTGGTATACACTTCTCTCCTATAAACTCGTGTCATTAGGATCGGCATACTCGATGCATAAATGTATTTATGCTCGCTCAACTACGTCAGGAATATTTAAATATTCTCATTTAGGCATAAATTTGTGATAGAATCTGTGATAGTTTCCAGTTCCAAATCGTTCAGAAATCGATGCGGCAATTTTGGTTTCTTGTACAGTGGCAGGAGCTCCATGATATTGCTGATAAACTTTATATGTTCTAATTAGAATATCCACAGCCATGTAATAGGCCCACTGTAATTATAGGAAGCGTGATGTACCAAGGTAATGAAACAGAAGTGTCTTTGTTTCCGCCGTATCGACACACGTTACTTTGCTTCGTTAATCTAGACTTAGTCTCGTTGACGAGCCACTGGATTCTACATCACTCTGATCGCTTACGCCTCGACTTGTACGACTGCTCCGACGATTTGTAGGACCATCATCATCGCTGTCACTCTCCCAGGCTCTGGCATTGCGCAGTCTCAGCTCCACATTCGAAATTTTTCTGATAAGAAGGATATGCAATATAGAAAAGAATTATCGAATTTGCAGAACAAAATATACTAATAAGGCGACCTAAATAATTATTGGTAAGTATCTTGAACTGCTCTGCTAGCTTTATATGGAATTTATATAGTACATTTCAAATAATTAATTATAAAAACATTGAATAAAATCTGTCTGAAATCCGGAATGGACTTTCGGAGTGCCTGGAGTCACGCGCCCGCGAAATAAAGGCGTATGCCATGTACGAACAGAGATACCTGAAAAGTATCCTTTTAAGAGTAACAAAAGTGATCATCTTCGAGTCAGTACAGTACAAGTTGATACAGTGCTAATTGCCAGAGTTGCTAATGTAATCTCCTCTACTTAATTGGAACCGATTGTTTTCATTAAATTACGGCGATAGGCTGTTGTGATCTGAATACAGCTATCCAAATTAAGAAATCACCAAAAATGAGATAATTACCGAGGTTGTTAAAACAGCACAATTCCTCTCAGCCAAAGATAAGGTTAGATTTGAATTAGACGTAGCCGCAGTTGTGCTAACGTATGAAAGGGCAAAATAAAAACCGAATTATGAAATAAAAAGTCGCAGGAAATAGTTAATAGCAAATAGTGTGACTGTTTGAAAACAGACAAAGGAGGAGGGACGGTTCTGATGAATCAATCTGACTAGAATGATAAAATGTATGAACAACTAGACAATATAGGGGTATACACTAAAAATTAATAAAGATCCTACGGATAAGTTACAAGGAGAATTTAAATTATTGGTCAATAACATGATTGCTAAAGGAGAATTAGATCAAGCGCATCGTAACGCTCTCATACAAAGAGATACAGTCGTTTCCAGGGTTTACGGTTTAGTAAAGATACATAAGCCAGGCAACCCTATGAGAATTATTGTTAATGTCCAATACTCCACACGAAATAAAATGTCTAAGTTTCTATGTCATAAAATAAGGAAATATTCGTATTTCTTAGACCATACTTTGATGAATTCGTACCATTTGGTTGAGATTGTCCAGAGATATGAGAAAAATGAAAACGAAAGTTTGGCGAGTTCAGATGTGGTGTCAATGTACACCAATATACCAGTACCTAAAGCACTAGACTATTTTCGGCGTTTCCTGTTTCATCATCCAGTAATATTGGAAGGAAGCAAAATGACGATTAGACACGTCATGGAGATGATGTACGTATGTATGTCCTCAACTTATTTTAAATTTAGGAATGCATTTTATAAGCAGATTAGAGGTGTTCCAATGGGGCAACCACTATCGGTTCCAATAGCTAATATCTTCATGCATTACATGGAGAAGACTCTCTTAGATATAACGCCCCTAAATCCTAAATTGTATGTACGATATTTGGATGATATATTAGTTATTTGGAATCACGGGGAGGATCAACTGATAAATTTCTTAAACATAGCAAATCAGGTGAGTGAGCTTAAATTTACAATTGAAAATGAATCATGTGGCGAATTACCATTTCTGGATGTCAAGTTAATTATAAATGGTACAAAACTAGAACGGATGTTTATAGGAAGGATACTTACTCAGGTATCCTTCTTAATTTCGATTCAAATCATCCATATAGAATGAAAATCGGTATCTTAAAATCGATGATAATAAGAAGCTTAAGATTAACAGATAAAAAACATAGAGAGATTGAATTAGGTAGACTGCGAGAAATATTCAGTGCTAATGGGTATCCTCTAAAGTTAATTGAAGCAACTATAATGAGCATTATAAGTAAATTTAATCATGACTGGAAGTACGTGAAGTCAAATAAAGCAAAAGATGACCGGAGGGTAATGGTTATACCTGACTCTAAACTAAGTAGGAAAATCAAAATGGTAGCATCAAAATACAATATACGTACTATTTTAAAACAGACCCTTACACTAGGTATTAAACTTCCCAACCAAAAGGAAAAAATAGAACCGCTAGACACATCAGGAGTATATGAAATTCCATGTAACGACTGTAACTTGATGTATGTAGGTGAAACCATGCGTCCAATTAGGGTAAGAAGAGGGGAACATAAAACCGCATGCAAGTATGGCCATGTTAATAGATCGGATCTTGCTAGCCATACAGTAGAGACAGGACACTCAATTAACTGGAATGGGTGTAGACGTATATCAATTTGTGGCCGTAGCAGATCGACTAGATTGATTAAAGAATCCATCGAAATTAAATCGAGAAATGATATCATGAATGAAACAGCCGTAGAAAAATCACTAGGTCCTATTTGGAATACAGCATTAAATTATGGTAGAAAACGAAGATTGCATGAATCAGAAACTCGCTCAAGTAAAAGAATAGGAACACTGGACTGCTTCTAATATACAGAGGTGGAGGGTGAGTAATTCAATATCTCCTAATTTATTTTCTGATTATCTTATAATTTCATCCCTGATTACTTGTTACCTTATTTTATCTATTATCTTACGTTCTGCTGTTAGTGTAGCGCTTTTTAACGAACATTTATGTTTGTATGATGGGAGGGTTTAGTAAAAAGAGCAAATTTTCTTTGCACTATAACTATTATCTTTCTTTATGAAGCATTTTTCAATTTCTTTTATGAACCTTTTTAATTTAACTTTCTACCCTATTAAAACACTTTATCTGTTTTTAATTAAATTTTGCTAGCTCTCAATTATTTACTGTATTCATAGTATCTTGCCCCCTCCTCACCAGGATGCCACTCGTAATTACTTCATCTAGGAAAGTATGTGTAAAAATAGGTCTGACTTGTGCATTTCGGAGATGACATTTACCAGTTAAGTTTCACTTGAATGACTGTTATACTTGCCAGTAATTCCAAGTAACAGATTATTTCTCATTCTTAAGCAAACGATAACACATATGCAGACAAAAACATAGACGTGGCATACGTTTATCCAAATAATAGTCATGTTGCCAAATTTCTGTAATTTAACTGGAATGAGTGTACACGTGCAATAATTGATTACTCCTCAATCCAAAACAAACGAGAACACATACACACAGACATGACGTACGCTTATCTAGTGAGTCGTCAGTAACTGTTATTAAATCACTTTTATCTCACTTCGAAGTGTACACATGCAAACATATACACAAACCAATTTCACATACACTTAATATTTTTAAAAAAAACAAGTTATGCTTAAGAGATCTAACAAAAAGTATAAATGGGGCAGTTTAAACTAAAATTTCCAATTGACATATTGATTGACAACTTAGTAGGTGATGTGCTTTCCATTGAAAAAGATATCCGTACAGGGATATCGAAATATCTGGGGAAATCAGGAAGGCAGCAGATGCAAACAAACCGGAACGCCGCCAGAGAATCAGGGAAATAATCTATTCCCTGTCATGCAACATGTTTCTTTTAAAGCTTATTTAGAAGCTATGGAGTTCGGCAGATTTACGGTCCTCCATTATAGTTCAAACCACATCCATCATGTCAAAAATAAGAGTTCCAATGTTCGTCTTGTGAAAAGATCGCAAATTCACTTTATTGTCAACCATGCTTGTAGACATTTGTGGCGTAATGAGGCGATTTTGGCAGTGCCTGACAAATGCCTACTGCAATTTCATCCTCGATGAGCGTAATATTCGAAGTGGTTGTTGCGCTTTGACGCTGCATCAAACGTACTGGCAAGTCTGTGTTTATTTACATCCGTCGCGTAGCTGACTGCAACCCCTTGTGAAATTATCCGTTTCACAGAAAAATCCGGACTGCGAAGAGCTTCTGTCATAACAGATATAGCAAACACATACTAAGGCTTAATAGTTGGAAAACAAGCATGAGTTTGCATTATCTTTTCTTCATATCATTCAAGATTATATTTGGTGTGCTCTCGGCTGTAGTTAGTGGTGGCTTAGTAAAGCATGGGCCTGTGTTAACGCTGTGTCCGTTTGCATAGATTTTCAGTGCATCTTTATTCGAGTAGGCCAAGTGTGTCAACATTGAGCTAAATGAAAATCAGAATCTTGCAACTATAAAATTCCGATAGGATCCATTTATTGAATCAGTACAGCATTCTACCTTTTGTATGATCTGCAGCTTATAACCAACGAGCACAATCTTTCCAGCATATATGGTGTTTCAGTTAGGCGCTAGAACACGCCTTAGTCCATTTACCGGTTAGAAGAACCTCTTACACCACGTATGGGCAAAACGATGGACCGCGGTGGTCACGAGCCATTGTTTACGCTTGCCACAAATGTTTTGGCCGTGTCAATAAATCAGTTCACACAACGACTTATGGCAGTGATAACCTTCTTTGAGAGAGAGAGAGAGGAAGCTAGCAAATTTGATTGTGAATTTAGTTAAACAAACAACAAATGCTATACAGTTTGTGAAATAAATAAAATAAATCATCTTTCAGAAACGGGAAACTTTTTATTTTAAATTTACTCAGAACTGCGTCCACCACATGAGTCCGTTTTTCCAGCAACACTTGAAGTTTTTTCTATCCCACTTGACACTTCAAACTCTTCGTCACCAACTTCACCTTCTTCTAGATCATCCACCTGGCTGGAACGATTAGATGAAAAAATTTTGTGACTAAAACATGCAGCAGTGGCGGTAGACGCGACCGGTTTGCTACCAGTGATGTTCTTAATCGATGATGCGCGTCCATTTGGCATTGCTTTGTGACGTGCTTCGTTTTGACTAACAGTACTGTTATCGTCGCTGGTACAACTATCACCATCATTGGCACCCATGCTTCGACTACTCGGACTCGAAGAACTACTAATACTGCTGTTGCTTCCGCTAGTGGTTCTACTGTTGCTGCTGCTGCTGCCACTGCTGATACTACCAGTACACCTATTGGAACGACCTCCTCTTCGATTTTTCTTACTGAATGGCAGGCGCCGATCCTCACGCGATCCGACCGGGGATGCGGAGCAGTCAGATATAGACGAATCTGCTAAAAGATCCACAGCGCTCGATCTGCATCGACCAATTCTCCGGTGACCAGATCCACGCGACATCAGGAGAATTCCCCCTTCGTCAGATCGGTTTCCATTACTTTGATCAACAGAAACACCATCGTCAGCCTTATCATTATCATCACCATCATTATTGTTATTATCATCTACATCGTCATCGTCATCATCTGTTTCACCCTCGTCTACATCGTTATCAAGACAAGAGCCATGTGCGACTGTCAAATCTGCTCCACTTTTAACAACCGAATGCTCACAGGTTGACTCCGAGTCTGAATCTTTGTCTAAGTCAACCTCGAACGAATTAGACATTTTCCTACCGATCCTTACTTTGACCTGTTTTAATGGCACAACTGTGTTTAAGGTAAGCAAAAAACGAGAAATATGTAAAAAAAATGCACAAATACAAGAATATGAAAGACCGCAGTAGATTAATAGGGAAATACTGTAGAAAATCAAACTGTTACAACAAATCAACATCGTCAACTTCCAGGACAGCATTTAATGACCGATGCCTTGCCATATAACCACAAGCATTTTTTAACTAAACAAAAAATGATAATTAAAAAATAAGTTTACAAATTTTTAAAAACTTAAAAAGCACAGTGGTCCATGAAGATATGGATCTCCTTTAGATTAGGATACTTACCTATGTAAAACACTGAAATGAGGCAACCTAAACCTCTACACAACACAACTTATGCCAAGTCTACCTAACGGAGAGGCGATATTGGCAATACAACTTCCTTAGGATTTTCACCGTATCGCTTCTTTAACAAGACAACATCTCGCAGTTAACGCTGCATAACTAAGAAAATAAAGTTAAGAAGATTATTTAATTATGGATCGGCAACAACTGAGTCACTGAACTCGATACGGTAACATCGCGCAAGGCCTCCAACCATTAAATGAAATGCACACGTGTACTTCATCCAGGTAGACCAACGAGTCTCCAACTACCCAATTGTATTTTAGTTCACGTTAGCTGTATCTGCCATGCCAAAATCTGCCTACCTTGATTTTTACGTTAACCTGGCACTTGCTGCGAATATAATGCTCTACTGGGCAATCAAACAGAGTGCATAAAATTACTAATTATAGTAACTGTGCAAATAGTAAACTGGCATCCAGTGACTGTATATATATATATATATATATATATATATATATATATATATATATATATATATATATATATATATGAGCAAATTCTACTTCACAGTCTTATATTAACAGTAAGGAAATTAGTCAGCCATACGTATAAATCAAGTAGGTGAGGTGGAATTTATTACCTACATCGTTTGTTGGCCTTTAATTTTTATCTCTTACCTACGCGTGATATTTTTAAGAATGTATTTGATTTAAATAAGACCCATCCCTAACACATGAGGAAGCCTTCAATTACGTCATTCCACAAGTTATCATTGAAAAATCGTCGAACGCATGCCAGGACGAAACTACAATTAAGCCATCGTAATTACGCTTAGTAAAATGTATACAGCAGTTATAGACCTAAGTATATACGTTAACCACTATTTCGTAAGTTATACATATCCCTGAATATCTCGTCTAATCAGTGCATAGAAGACAAATGGAACTTATTTATTGATTAGTTAGTCGACAATCAAGATTCTGCACAGGCCACATTGACTAGATAAGCAGTATAATTTTATTCGAAAATGAGCATTGCATCACTACCTGTGCCTTGTTTTGACTACCACGTGATTGTTCTCAGTTCTTCTTTTCTTCAGATAATTTACGAGTCCCCCCGTCAGTTCACAGCTCATCACAAGTTAAAAACAAACAAATAACGCAAATAAGTTTCACACTAGTTAACCTTGATTCTTTAGAGACGAAGTTTTTACATGCCCCGGGCAAGCGACCACCGTTAATTGAGAAGCATAGCTCATATTGGCTACTGTAACATCTCAAATTAATTCGTCTTCAGTCACACCAATCTTCTTGTTGCTGCGCATCCAGTCATACTTAATCAATCATCTATAAATAGGATTTTTATATGTGCCAGCCATCTCGGTGTTGCCGCAGACCTTCAACAAGAATAGTCAAGACCTTCGAACAGCAAATAACACATCCTGCTTCATCAATTCTACTTTTTCACGTGAATCCGCTCAAATAATCCACAAGCAACGAACAGGACACAAAGAGATCTAGGTTGTTTCGCTCCTTCGAGTTACCTAGGTAACTATATCCATCTAAACTAGATCCTCTCCTTCTTGAATCACTACCCTTCAATGAATTTTCATTTTAAAGTATTATTTATATCATTATTACAGTTATAATTTTAACTATAACACGTCATTTATTTGTTTCATTTTTATTTTGTCGCGTGGTTATATGGCAGCGAAGCATCAGCTATTAAATGTTTTTTTATTGCTGTCTTGGATAATGTGGAAGACAATGATGATGATTTGGCAATACTCAATTGAATAATTGTCAGGAAAAGCTTCCACATTTTTTCCACTTTTCTACTGTTAGTTAAATAAACATTAAGAATATCAAAGAAAAGCATAGGAAAAAAACAAAGAATGGCAATATATACAGAGAAGCTTCATCAAATTCAAGCGTTTACAAGAGTGGAACTTCAAGATAATTAATACTTCAAATCCACGTTTCTTTAAATCAAGTTTGCGAGTTTGAAGTAAACACCAATCCCATTGTATTTAACCAGTCATCGAGCAACCTAATAAAACTACCGCCAGTTAGGTTGTTCGACGACTGGTTAAATACAATGGGATTGGTGTTTACTTGAAGCTGGCGAATTTGATTTAAAGAATTGTTACAACCACCCGCGCAATCAATTATTGTTTAATTCTAATCAACGTGATTGACAATAAGCGTTAAATGTAGAAATCTACACAATTAATTGTAACAAAATTCACAGTCAGATTGTCCACGGTTGTCTTTTGTGGGTAGTAGATTTACCCTATCAATTCCGCAAAGATCCGATCGATCCTCATTTCCAACTTCGCATTGAGTTTGTCTTCATGGTGGCTCGGTTCTGATTCGTCCCCGGACTCCACATCATTTTTACTAACCATTGGAAACGAAGTAAGATCTAATCGAGGTTGACTTGCAACATTTCCGTACGCCATTTCCAGTATCATCATCAGGCTTCTAGTAACTCACAGAAAAAATGCTGGCACCACCAGATTTAAGCATTGAGGAACCCAAAAGTTGCCAGTCAACCATGATTAGATCGTACCTCATTTCCGGTGTGTAGTACGAAAGATTTTAAAGCTTTCAAAGGTAAATGATGAATCAGCAGCCAGCCGGCACGAAGACGAACTCGATGCGTGTACTTGAAAATGGAGATCAATCAGTTCTTTGCGAAACTGACAGTGTAAAGTTTCAACCCACGAAATAAAACTGTGGATACTCTAAATGTGATGATCACACTGCGCGAACCCATAAACCAACATTCAAGAAAATTCACAGTCAACAAAATAATATTTAAAATACATTTTTAATAGGGATTCAACATACTAGACGGTGCCTGTTTGTTGCGAAGAATCTCTTCATTGCGGCGTCTAAGCATTCTGTTAATGTCTAACGCCTGTTCATGATCAAGTACGTGATCGGCCTCCACTTCAAGGTGGGCATTCACAGTTGCGACATTTTTCTCAGTTGCCGACGTCATACTAGGCAAACCATGTGGTGATGCATTCGAGAAAGACGTACGATCCTCGTCAATCTGGAAACGGTGAACTTTGCTTTCGCACACGTCGAGTTTAATAGTTGGATCACGGACGCCACCATTATTCACAGCTGTCATTTTGCGACGTTTAGAGGCAGATTGGTGCTTCTGGGCGGCATCTTCAGAGTGAGTTTGACCAAGACACGACTGCTCACTTTGTTCAAATGGACTGGCCTTCGAAAATGAAGAAAGAACAAAAATATTGTTGTAATGAAAGCAACCTAAGGTGTTAAAAAACACAAGATGCAAGTAAATAATCTGCGAAATAACACGATGAAAGTGCCACCTCATTAATAGAATTTTTTAAATTCCGATTGGTAGACTGCGTTCAATTAGAAAAACTACAAAATTGGTTTGTGTACGTGCATATCTATTTGAAAAAAAATTAGATGCATTCTACGGATGACCAGTCAGCAAGTCCATTTTATCTAGAATGCTAGAACGACATCAAATACTCTAGATAGAAGCTGCCGTTCTGCAAACCAAAGAATACACACGTCTGGTCGAATACTAGATAAATGTCACACTTTGTTTAGTTAGGCTTTCCTGCAATGCCACGCCAAAAAGGGTCTTAAACACGTCGCACCGCCTTGGACGATTTAATGATCAATTTAACGACCAAAATATTACATATTTCATAGCAAAACAGCCGTGTGCAATGATAAAAACAAGTATTTGACACATGAGTATTGCGCCAGGAGTTCCACAAAATTTCGCATGGCAACAGAAATAATATGCATTTCTCACTCCGGATCGGCTAGACGTTTAGATAATAATCAACACACACAAACGTAGGACAACCATAGCTTTTTTTAAATTTTCAATTTAGTGAAAGAGAAAAATGAGCCTAAACAAAATTAATGACTATTAATTTAAGCCAAAAATTATTTTCATTATGAATTCTGAGTTTATATGAGGAATATTTGTTCAGAAACATGGAAATATCCTTCAGAAATAATAAATATTATTACATAGGTATAAGGTGTTTCGTTTGCCATGTTCGACTGATTAGACGGAATGAGATCGGTGTTTGTATTAACCACGAAAATCTTATTTAAGCAATTGCAGTCACCATACGTGCAATCAATGATTGTTTGATTGTGTTTCACGAAAGCTGCAGATAGTTAATTTTCGTGATCGCAGAGCAATTATGCATTCGACATTTTCAGTCAAGTACCATGTACACAAGTCCACAGGAGACGAGAGCCGCATATCCAATTTTGCTTCTGTTGCATAAGCATCAGTTTTCGGTCGTTCGTTGACGATACTTATAGGAGGTTCAAACGCGCCAGTACGTGTGACTGACGGTATTTTACCTATCATGCAACCGGTTAGGTACAGAGGAATGTGTGTATATGAAGCTCGCGAATGATAAGGCTGGAGGCTTTAGCAACGTAGAATTTCATTCAGGTTTCCGATACACAGTAACCTCACTGCGCAATGATAATTTCAAATTAGTGTTCAATACTTTTTTACTTTACTTTACTGCGGCTGGCTCCTTTTGGAGGATAAGCCGGCTCCAATTTCATGGAGTTTCTTGGGAATTTGGTACAAGAGGTGTCCCCTCATCACTCGGCTTTTTGATCGAGGACGCACCTCTAGCCTTTGCACATCCAAGCGCAGTCTGCAAGGCAGCAGTAAGTTGCATGGTTGCCGGTGGCTGTTGAGAGCTCATTCGCCATTCGGAAGTACGGGGTACTGTCCAGGAGTCCATGTAATCCTGTGGCTGTTGAACCCTTTTTTGGCGGGGAACACACGCCGAGTCATGGTGCCGTCGTCGGGCTCATGTGGTATTTTATAGGAGATCCGATTGCCGGTCGGAAATCCACCACGCCCTGGTGACACCACCGCCATAGCCCCGTTAGCCCATGTACGATCGGCCATCGAGACATGGTTGACACCGTCGTACCACAGTCTAAGCTATAGCTCAGAAGCACCGACATCAGACGTAGTTTGAGGCGTTGCGCGACATGGCGTCCTCTAGACCTCGGACAACTATGGACTCAAATACATCATGTAACAATTGATTATAGAAGGAAAGGTTGCATTCATGATCATTTCTCATTTTGAAAACTGCATGTGGACTCGGATCATACATGTATCTTTTATAGATTGGAACTCAAATTTTCCAAAAAGCTAAATAATAAATAAACTTCGAACAGCTGCTTTTCGGACAAGAAATGTGAGGCTTGCCCAAAATCGATAGTCTGGTTTTCATGCTGATACTTCGAATTTCCTGTGGACAGAGATAAGATCCACTACGCACATTCCGGATCCTACTGTGTGTCAATGCAGGCTCACGTAAAATAAATTATTTAGTCAATGAATAGTTTCTCAAAACCAGGCGCAAATTACTGCTAACTTTGATTAAAATAATAAGGGTATAGCAATAAAACACCAATTAAAGCACAACCCAAAAGTCGATATTGAATCGTTTTGAAAGGGAAAGGCTGAGAAGAGGAAAGCATTCGCAAATACTTGAAAAGCGAAATGTATATCGCCGTTCAACAATAGCAGCAGGCCAAAATGTTCTTTTCGATATTCCGTCGAAAAGTGGTATGCCCTTTAATAATTAAGTGAAGATTGGTTGCCCGGTGGTGATAACAATTACTACAATCAAGGTTGCTATCTTGATATAAGCACCTGATCCATTAATTCTCGCCAGTACATGATGAGTTTCCAATAAGGACGAAACCGATCTACTGGATGAATTGCCTTTTCTACACTATACAATTCGTAGTTTATACTGACATGCATGTAAGTAATTAATGGGTCAGGTTCTTATATCAAGATCGCAACCTTGATTATGGTAAGTGGAATGCCCAACAAATTTGAAAATGTTATACGCCCTCCCTACAGAATCGTGTCAGGTAGCGTTAAAATCTACAACGCATTAATAGACTACTTTACTACTAGCAGTGGTGTCCGTCACGAATGTTCTCAACCACCAATTTTGCAAAATTTTTTAATCGATACCATTATTAACCATGCTTTTCCACATGTTTATGGTGCAGGCGTTGAATAACTCAACGGCGATAGATTAGTCAATACGGTACAATTATTCGACGGCCGGAATTGATTAGTAGTCATTGCTCCGTCTTGCGGCGTGAAATGCACACTCTTTGAATGTAAGATGATTATGCATCATCACTCATCACTCACTCACTCACTCAAACGCTGCAACAGAAAAATGAAGATGTGCACGTAATTGCGAGTTTTACATACATTGGCAGCTCTATCAGTAACTAAGGCAATATTAGCAACGAATTAAATACAATTATATTAAAGAGGCGAACCTTAAAAGGCTCTATTCTATAGGTGAGAATAATTCTTTACTCTCACCTTGTTAAATGAAATATTTACTGATGATATATCTGGCTTGCATAAATCGGAAAGTCCTGTCAAATGGAATACTCAACTTTTAGTAAAATCAGTTTAGTAAACATGAGTTTTAGAATTTACTTTTGAAGGAAGGATCAAATTAATATAGTAAGGAAAAATTATATTTAACATAAAGGCTCATGCGTAAGTGTTATACTCCATAATAAACCAACTGTAATAGATACAGTACAAATAAACCAAATAAAGGATGAAGTTATAAGATAAACCCAAAAAAGTGAAAAAAATCGTCATTTTCCTCGCCACAAATAAGCTAATCTAAAACACGTGATCGTACTGTTTCATCATCATTGACACCAATAGAACAGTCTATAGTAAACAATGCTTCACTAAACTATGAGAAGAGCAGAATTAAAATAAAAATAAAACAATATTTATTAAAACGCAAAAAATTGTTAGCAGGGAGTGATATATGAAGAGGAGAATCTAGTTCAAGTGGAGATATTTACCCAAACAACACACAGAAATAAGACAACCTGGATATCTACTCAGCACCATTATGGCCAATTAAGCTTTAAGGCCAGGCAACGTCAGAAATAAAGCTTCCTTACGGTTGACACTGCATTGCTTCATTCGTACTGTTTACTGGTGTTTCCGGATAGACTCGTGCAGTCTACACTTCATCAAATTGAGATGACCAGCTATTCTGAACACCTGCCACACGAGAAAAGCCTTACACTCTGGCCTAGTTCGACAACAGTTATCACATTTCATCATTTAATAAAATATATGACAGTTATATTTACTTTGTTATGGTGAAACCATATATATATATATATATATATATATATATATATATATATATATATATATATATATATATATATATATATATATATATATATATTAACTGTGTTGTATATGCCTGCTTTATAATAAATGTATGCTGCACTACATGATTCATTTATCAATTGAAATTGCAAATACATAAAAAGAATTCAATAAGTGCACTTTCGCTAAACAAATTTTTTTATAAATACCTGTTGGACAACAGAATTTCCAGAGGTATTCAAAACCTCAGCGATGCTATCCTGCCTATTCGGGGTCAGAGACACAGAATCAGAAACCTGATTTCCCACCGATTTGCCGCAATCTAACTCGGCTGAGTCCGGGCAGTTGCTGTCGACATTAAGTGAGCCTGAGTCAAATGCAAGCATTGCTTTGAAATCATCGTAAGACATTGGTCCGACAGCTACAGGATCCTCTAGACCGTGTTGCTCATATCGCTGACGTTGCCGTTGCACGTGATCCCATTTATCGAGGACAGCTTGTACTGCTGAATGACACTGATCATCGAAGATACTGTCAGAACTTTAGCAATCAACAATTTATTAAGTCACGCCTTTAAAATCGAAAATATACTCCAATACTACGTGCTATTTAATCAGTCGCGTAGAATTATCGAAAACTACAATCAGTACGGTATAGACCAGACAACAATAAATGGATACCATTTCTTAGCTTTTTAAAACAGTATGCACATCTTGTGATCTGATCCAGTGAAATAACCTGACTTACTCTGTCTTAGAGAAAAAACCTCGTTATCACCTGATAGTTCCGTAAGTTCGGCTATTATGTTACAACTTATAAATAACGAAAAAATTCCATTTTTGGTACTAAAGATTATCACAGTCTAAAAAGATGGGAAACTCATGCCCACTTCTTTGTCAACTGAATCGGGCCTGCCCTCGCTAACAGAGCGACATAACGTATTCACAGGTTCCTCAAAATCAAACGATCTGAGTAGCCTGCGAATGCCAACCTCGGGTGGCGAACCTTAATGGAAGAAGATGGAACATGCTTCTGGAGAATATCTCGATGACATATCAGCTTTCTGCAGCATTGCAATTAGCAAGCCGACGAAGAATAAATGATACTGCAAGAAAAACAAACAAAACACAGTGGTTAGTTAAAACGTATCACATTATAACATGCCTTTCAGCTACGACTTCCAAGTCAATTGGAATGCTCATCAGTGAAGAGCCGGAAAACAATCAATTCGAAATTCTTTCAAATTTGGTATACACTTTTGCAGGAATCAGTTAAAATAAGGCATAGTAAGGTGGTGTGAACACGTACGCACAAACTTTCAACTACTCTTCTCGTGGTGAGGGTTAATAGCGGAAAAAACTTACAGCTGTGGCATCTAGGTTTGAGCGGCTTTTAGATATATGAAAGATTATCAGTGATTTCAACTCCAATCTAGATCAGATCATTACTGTATTAATGATCGTCATCATCGTCACTATCACGGACAGTAATATAAATCTCGTTAGTAACTGATGCTTCATTACCAAACAACCATGAGAAGAAAATCATCAATGATGATAATAATAAGAGAGAAATAACAAGAATATTTTAACAAAAACACTTTTTTCAAGAGTGATTTATGACGGTGACCTTGTTAGTATGAGTCAATTTACCAAGTTAGCACACAGAAGTGAGGCAATTTAAACCTCTACACAACACCATTACGGCCAAATCAGCTTTAAGGCAAGGCAAATTAGGCAATACAGTTTGTTTGCAGTTTTTACTAAATCGCCTAGTAAGCATAACCAAACCTTGAAGCTAACTCTGCACAACATAGAAAATCAAGTTACACCGATAAGTCCATTAGAAATATTCAACAAGATCGCCAGTGAGCTCGAATCGATGCCATATCACACATGGTTTCCACCATGAAATATAATGCGTACGTGGACATCATCCAGGCAGACACGCGGCTCCTATACTACTCACGTTGAATGTAGTTGACTTAAGCTGCTTCCACCATGTCAATTTTTCCCCCTTGGGTCCTACACCAATCTGGCGTTTGGTAAGAGAATAATGCCTCACAGAACAGTCGAACTGAAGACATTCGTGAAATGTGAACGAGCCAAAGCAGTTGATGAATCCTTGCTTGGTTTGTTTAACGAGGAGCATTTGTTAGTTTATCCAAAACAAGGTAGCATATAGTTGAGCTGTAAGAACAGTGCCCTACATACACGACCTTTAAAGCAGAGTGAAGTAATCAACATTCTCTATAAGTGGCGAAGGTTCGAGAAAGTTTCTCTAGCTTACGAGTTTCTCACACTCACCTCGTCATTCAAAATGATTTGGTCATCGATATAGCTGTCAAGATATGTAAATATGTTGGCCACGTGCATAGGCCCGCTTTTCTGCAGAATAAAGCCCACTTGCACATCATAGTCCTTGGTTGGAAACCCTGTGCAATATGGCATCGAGTCGAACATATTGGTGACCATGCTGCGGATTTCTATTAGAGTCATCTTCGAAAATTTCTTTTATTAGTTAGGCAGAGGTAGCTGCGAGGTTTGGTTGTATTTATGACGTGATACAGTGAAAACCGAAAGATAGTTGTATTGCTGATGTTGCCCTGTCTTAGTTTGCCTAACTTCTGTGTGCTATCTAGGTAAATTTTCATATCAACTAGATCCTGCCTTTCATAAATCAATTTCTCTTAATAATTTGTTTGCCGAAATTATTATATTTGTTAGTTATGCTAATATTTTAATTTCTATTTTATTTTTCTGTGGTTATATGACAGTGAAACTGAAGAACTTTATTCAGCTGTGCATGATGATGATGAAAAATATTACTAATAAATCATCGTGCTGACCGAAATCCACATTTTCTTCTATAGTATGTGATTTCAGAGAAGCGCGAAGGCGACGTAAGATAATCTAAGCAATAACCTAGACACGACCGAAGTTAATCTTATGCCACGATGGTCATCATAAGAATTACGAATGCCTTTTTTGAAAATAGAAGTGACCTTTCAACTTACTGCTATAAAATGGCACGGTCTCCTCATTCCAAATAGTATGAAAAAGGTTAGTCAATGATCCAGAAATTGTGTCGCCAGCGCCTTTAAATAAGTACGGAAGGAAGTTATAGATAAGATTGTAGTCCCTATATCCAACCGTAATGTTCCATAACCATGAGCAATACAAATTACAATGTTCTTTTATTATGGTCATATGGCAGTAAAACATTAATCATTTTTGGCTTTTGTAAGGCTGTGCATGATAAAAATGATGATTTTAGAAAATAATGCTAACCAGTCATCAATTAAATCATATAATAAAAGAAATTGTAAATTAAATATACTGTTGATAATATCATACCACTGAGCAAGCCGACAAAAAATATCAATGGCACACAGCTATGCAACTTAAGGTTTCGCAATATTTAATCATAGTCGGACGCCATTGAGACATAGGAGAAGACCAAATATAGATGCCATCGCCTGGCAAGGTTTTTTATCCAGCCACAATTCGATGTGCCGTCACTGGCGCATCTAATTAATGAACGCCGACAGCATTAGATAGGTCAGCGCCAAATATAATCTACTAAAAAGTAAAGTATAATTCTACAATATCAGCATATGCTCTTCTGGAATCCACAGCGCAGGGAGAAGTGCTCTGTTTATATATGTATGTGCGCACAGTTTATTTCTCGTAAAGTAATAAAAAGGACGCCTACAAATTCCAGGAATAATAAAAATGGCAAATAAAATGATGATATAATGCTTACTTACTTCAACAAATCATCAAGTTGTGAATCATCTTCCTCAGACTTTGACGCGTGAACCAATGACAGAACCTTATCAGCGCGAATGTATGCTGCATAGTTTGTCAATTCAATAACATCTAGATCTGAGTCGCAATGGAAGTTCACGAGAGCATGCGCAATAGCTAAGCGTATTTGTTTTCTACACGATTCCTGCATGGAGACATCCTTACTCTTCAGTCCACACAGCAAATGTTTAATTTCACTAAACCAAACTAGACCTGAGAACAAACAAAATGAAGATAATTTAAATCCATAATTATGACTCCTATAAAAGACATAAGTGCCCATGCAAAATAACACCATCAATTTTTAACAAAAATGTCCAACTTCGTCATTTACGCTCAAGGCAACGTTAATTTTGCGGTAGATATTACGAATTGTATGCATAAAGTTTGCGGAAAACAAAAAACATCGATTCCATACATTTTAAAGAATCGTACGGTTCAAAAATGAGATTATACCTTCCGTTCATGCCGACCTTGGTTTATCTCTCTTGTCCTACTTGAACCAATTCGTTACTAGGTGCGCAACAACTAAAACACACTTGCATATATATTAATTCTCCGAAACAAACAGAATCTAACTGTTATATATTTACATGAATGATGTCATGATCACCGAGAAAAGTGATAACTGATATCGATCAAGGCCAGAGTGTATGGATTTGCTGGAGTAACAGGTGTTCAGAATTAGTTTTAATTCTCAACTTTGAAAATTAACATACCTTGAAACCCAATGTGTTGGTACCACGTACCGACTCAACTATAGCACTCGTACCATGTGCCAACTAGGCAACCATAGTGTTGGTACACTTTACAGGCTCAGTCGCATTGTCGAAGACTTTATATGAATCTAGCTCCAATATCGTTGGTATACACATTCGTACCGTCACATTTTCTCACATTCCTTAACCAAATATATAGCGCGTACAAGGCGTTGTACCGGCTCCTACTGATGATACGCCATTAAGCACGAAATGAATGTGCACATGAGATTATACTTTTCGTGCATGTTGACTATTGTTTATCCTTCAGGTCATATTTGAACTAATTTGTCACTAGATGCACAACACCCAGTATACAATATCGCATGCTACGTGTCTCCACCTAAATTGTCATGATCAGAACATGACAACACTGACGAACAGAAAATAAACCTCACCCCGACTAAAAAATGAAAGATGGAATCTCACACATGTGTGCATCAACAATTAAACAATCACTGAATACGCGCATGATGATAGTGACTCAACTACCAAGTCACACGTACTGACTCGTATCGACCTCTTCTAATCACTATCAGATCCTCGCTAGACACTTGGCTGTCGTACTCCGATGACGATAATGGAAAGACGAAACGCTCAAGTACATGTGACTGACGGCAGCTTTGTTATGTTGAGCGACTGGTTAAATACAATGGAATTGGTTTTATACCAATCTCGCAAACTTGATTTTAAAAAGAGAGAAGAACCAGCACGACTCCAAACCGAACGAAGTAGCGTAGATGGTATTTTCACTTTAAGGCGAATGCTTCACAACAACCGCCTTCTTAAACTTTAATGGTACATGTAACTCATTGGACATGATGAAAACAGTTTAAGTTAATGACAATCAAATTAGGTAGAATAGGACCTGTTTGTCTACCAGGATCGGGTCCACATAGGCATCATAATCCATGGTTTGAATCCTTGCGCGATATGGAATCGAATCGAGTTTAGTTGTGATCTTAACACAGATTTCTAGTAGTATCTTTCTTTGAACAGTCTTGACTCAGGCAGAGCTAACTGCGAAGCTTCGTCCTATTTATAGTGTTAGAGTGAAAAACAGGAGGCTGTATTGTCGAAGTCGCCTTGCTTAAAGCTGGCACAGCCTACATTGTACTGCGAAGTCGTCTAGGTTGTCCAATTTCTGCGCATTACCTAGGTAGGAATCTCAATGAGAATTATAAATAACTCCTTCAATTTTTTTAATTTGTCATTATCATTAGTGGTTGTAGTAGTAGTAGTAGTATTTTCTTATTGTTGATTAGTGAGATTGAAATAACAGTTATTAAATTTTGTTGCATTGCTGTATGTGATGGTGATAATGCCGTAACTTTAAAACATTTATTTTTGTACATTTACACAATAGCAACAAGTGTGATCTTCTATGGCATAAAAACAGTATTTAGCTCAAATATTATCTCTTTGAATATAATAAATAGACTATGCATTCAAGAAAAATTCCAAGTGAATCGTAAAAGCAACAAGAAAAGTTTTACTAAGTTTGGACTACAATTAAACAACCACTGATTGCGCAGGTCGTAATAACAATTCTCGAAATCACGTTTGCTAGCTTTATATAAACACTAATACCACTGAATATATCCAGACGCATAAATAAGTGTTCTACTATAAATGATGCTGATAAAAAGGCATCAAAACTTATACTCTCTTTTCTGAATAACTTCTAACGTAAAGACTTGAAAGTAGCAATCAGTTTTATGTCTGAAAGATAAAATAGCATACCGGGCCATAAATTAATTTTTCGGCTTCTATCAAAGCAATTTAGCAAAAATCCTCTAACCGGTAACTATAACCTGAAAAGCTGAAACGAGAAATACGCATAAATCTAAATGCGCTTCTATGTGTGTCTGTGAATTTATATTTATGACTTAATCGAGACAGTGCACAAGTTAGCACGTGCAATCCCTCCCCTTAGTAATATTTCGTCACTATTTAATATCTCATAGGCATACAGATGAGGACACACATAATGACGCACGCGTTTCAAGTTTTAAACATTATCTCATAAATGAAACATGATGGTCGAAATTCGTCGAGACAATATAATAGAATATTATATTATTTAATCTAATTTTAAAATGATATTATATATATATATAATGTAGAAATATTCAACATAATATGATATTCTGTATTAATATAGAATAAATATACCATAGCATAATATTTTATAATATAATATAATGTAGCATAATATATAATTGAACATAATATAATATATTATAGCAAAAAATAATACAATTTTAAATAATGCAGTTAACTATGAAAAATATAATATATATATATATATATATATATATATATATATATATATATATATATATATATATATATATAACACAAATTAATATGATACTAATATAATTTAACATAATATAATACAACAATATATTATAATACAATTTAAAATAATTTTGAAACAATCTAATACATATAACATTATATATATATATATATATATATATATATATATATACATACATAAGTGGGCACACGTAAGGCATAATGCGTTGCAAGTTTTAAATGTTATACACTAAAGGCTTAATTATGGTGGTCAAAATTCGCCGAGACAGTCTTATCTTCTACACAAAAATTATTTTAAAATCCAAATACACTATTGCTTACCAGGTACAGAATGTGGAGCCAATTCCAGCAAGTTCATTAGACAATCAATCAAAATGGTTACTGTTCGAAAGAGTCCATCAGGCACAGTGTGAGTGTTCTTCAAACCTATATTATAATCTGCAAGTTTGTTGACATTCTGTACTGGTCGCTTCGTAGATGAGGCTAATAACTCACAATTCTTGACGTTTATCAATGACGACACGGAAAACGCACTGTCCCATGGCACTTCATATATTTGTCCTACGCAATAAGCATAAATATTGCAGAGAAAAAATCTTCATTAGTTTCTTTAGCTACTGACGTACGCCATATACCATTTCTGACACTGTTAAATATTCTTTTATGCAGTAAATCTTGTGGTAACGTGATAAGTACGGCATGCATAGTACACGAGAGGCAATAAATAAGCTATTTACCAATGTTGCGTTTTGCGTACGCAGTTTCTAGCTTTGCACAGACAGTTTCACAAAGATCCGATTGATCACAATCTCCACTTCCTTTTTGTCTTCGATCGGGCTGGGTTTGTAATTGTCCCAATGGAAATGCGGTTTTATCACATCTTTGTTTACTGCAAAGCTGGAAACCGCGTACGCAAAACGCTACATTGGAAAATATGAAGCTGGCACTCCGCAATCAAATTTAAAAAAATACTTGTCTAATAAGCTATTTAGTTGTTAAAACGATAGAAATAAAGCAGCGAATTACTAGGGTTCAGTTCAATACTTAGAAGTAATCAGTCCTAAAAACACTTTCACATTTCTGCAAGCATCAGAAAATTATATTTGACATTCGACAAGGCTCATGTGATTGCATTATAGATTTGAGGGTATGATTTGTATTAATGTGAACAGATTTTGCGGAAACTTTCTCCCCCTCCCCTGCCAGCTATGTTTAGTCTATAACGCTTTTCATTTGGCTGTGTGAGAATGTAATGCTCTACAAGGCAATGGAACTCAGTACATACGCAAAACGTGACCAAGCTAACGCAGTTGATAGAGCCGTATATTCTTTCTAAATAGCACTGGTTGGCCGATCCTAAAATACGTCCACGGATGTCAGCTGCGGTTATTCGTTTTTGGCAACTTACATGTTATATGCTTCTCAAACAACGGTGGTCAAATATCTGTGAGCATCCAAAATCGTCGATTCTAAGATGCCAAGTCTCAATAGTGTATAATAAAACTGTGCGTATAGATGAATTATAAAAACAACCTTTAAGGCAAAGTGAAATACTCTATAAACTATTCTCCATAAATGGCGAAGGCTGGGGAAAGTTACTCTAGCTTGCACGATTCTCATTATCACCTCGTCGGACATATTACCTGATTTATTGATAGAGCTACATATTCTTTCTGCAGTCGCAGAATTGGACTGAGTGGTTGTTGATCCTGTAAAAGTATCTAACATGTAGAGAGTGCGAGTTTCATACAGAAGGACGGAACAACGACTGCTGCCCCACTCAAAATGGCCTGAGCAGAAACACGATTTCGACCAATAATACAATATTGTCTACATGGTCAAAATCGACTGATCTACCGCTCGGAAGAATTTCGACACCTGCATCCTGAACGCATTGAAGTGCTGTTTATAACAGCATCTATTACAAAACTAAACGAAAATGGGGAATGTAGACTGCTATGATGAGCACCACTGCTAATAATAAAGTTGTACGTTAATTCGTTGCAGACTTTAAGGCAACCAGAAGTGTTTATGCAGAGAGCGCTTGTGTTTGCAAATTTCATGGGCACACAACTTTTCGACAGTACATCGAGTAGAACATTGCTTTCCACTGTGAGACAGCGATATAAATGTCGCTGTTCAAGAACTTGCCCTGATGTAAAAACTTTATCTATAAAACCTCGTCCTGACAGGAATCTGACTTTTTCTTCTCTAGCATGTGAAATATGCGGAGCGCTAAGCCAGCGTAAGATACGTGAATGATTTCGGGAAACGGAACTGACGTAGTTGCCCAAGAAAATGGCCCTTCAAAGCATCCAGCTCACCTATTAAGACGACTTGTTTTATCAGTTACAAGATGGCTGTTACTGTCATTTATAGTTTCGCTAACTCTTAATTTTTCGGTCCCGTTTCGTAGATAAGTTGAAACAAACAGCGACCATTACCTGACGCGAACGCTTCTTCCATTTCTTCAGCATTTCTCGTCAAAAAGGATTCGGGATCGCATATTAGATTGCCCTTCAGTTGGCGTCTTACAACTAAACGAGTATTATTATGAGCAGATCCAGTTGGGATTGGCGACTAATTTCTAGAATCTCCATAATTTTTACGTAAACTCTACGCTTCTTTGTACGCGAACCTACAATGTTGCATACAGTATTACCTGAATTGTACATAGTGGAACTTATCTTCGTCCAAGGTAAATTCAGAATTTCGTCAACGTGAACAGTTAGCTTTAACATTAGAATATTTTTGAGTATTTTTGTCGGTAAGGCGTTGTTCATGCTAAAAGTTTACTTTTATATCTATTTCTCGAAAATTTAAAAACAAATCTACAGCAGATAAGTGCATGGTTCAAGTAAGCATGTGCTCCAAAACGAGCGATAATCCTGGATGCAACCACACCTTCTATAACAATTACATGATTATTTGGTTCCACCGTTGTACGGTGGCTGGAGGACGCCATGTGGTGCAAAACCTTGCACTACGCCTGAAGTTTGTTCTGCATAAGAATAATCTATGTTGCGTGCAGTTATCCAACAGGCGTTAACCATTATCGATGCGCATCGAGCAAAATGAGTCGTGTACTTAAATGAAATTTGGTGTTACTTAAGCGCCCAACTTGAGCATTCATATCACCCGTAACCAAAACCATATGTGAACTTCTTGTTCTACCTAATAAAGAACCTAAGTTAGGGCAAAAAGTGTCACTACTGTCGTCTGGGCTGCAGTCGGTGGGAGCATATGGAAATACAACGAAAAAGCAACGTTAGTTAATGTTTCTGTCGTTGGTTTTAGAAGATGTATTTAAGCGTGTCGCACAAAGTCGGTTGTTTACGTGGATTCCTTCAGTTAAACAAGCTTATGCTCGTGATCTAAGGACAATACTGGCGCACTTTTAGTCGGCTTCAGAAAACTCCGTATAACCAGAAGTTCGAAGCTAATAACGCGTAGATAACGATGATGCACACAGTTCTGTAATTCTCGTAGAATCCTGTATTCTGGTTTCAGATACGCAATATATATATATATATATATATATATATATATATATATATATATATATATATATATATATCAATTTATAATTTATCCAAGGTACGTGCAAAAGCTTCTTTTTGTTCATTTTGCTTTAATGTGCACACATTAAACGCGCTTACGTTAAAACCTAACCTAGGTTGAATGAATGGTAGTTTACTTGATCTATTTTCGATATTTGGCAACTCGATATTGGGCTCAGTTATATGATCAACACCCGCCATATGCATAGCATCTAAAAGAGCATTACTGTTAGACTGAGAAGAAGAAAGAGACGGCAAAGAAGCAGAATCGGAGATGAGGGTGCCTGCAGTAGCCTGATTTCGTTTATACAGTCTATACGACTCAGCAGATAAAGCGACACCTTTTATCCTGCGCGACGAGTGATGCAGCATGGATTTATTATAGTTTGTATTGTCCGTGGTTATACGTGGGCTGTAATAGAACACTAGGTCGCTAATTCATAGTGTGAATGGTTTGTATTCACAGTTTTCCTTTTCTTAGATAGTCTGTAAACAAAAGCTGATGAGCACTCTGCCCAGATGTTAGTGGCAAGCTTACTTTAGCAGTCGACACCTTCTCATCGCAGTTAGCACGCTTACTAGAATTTCGTCACCACCTATTGATTACTAAGTGTTACTGCGCAATTAGACAATACTCGAGGATTCACAGAAAACAGGATTACGACCATCTCATTAGACCTGACAAGGTTCATGCTATCAATCCCTAGCTGACTGGCTTGTGCCCGCCGGTCGTCAGACCGGAAATTTCTGTCTACGAGCATATATGATCGTCGAGAATACTTCTCCAACCGGTGGTCTAGATTTTTTCATTTACCATCATAACAGGCTAATACTGTGCACTTTCCAATATTGTTCATTAAATTCTCAGCAAGCATGATAATCCTGAATAAATATAAGCAATAATAGTGCTATATTACGGGGAAATATGGACGAGCCAAGTTTAAACTGGTCATTGAAATGTTGATTTTTAACAGTTGTGTTCACATAACAAATTCCCATTCTAAATTTTTGGCTTCTATTGGAATTGGCCTGTTCTGCTTTTATTTAGTTTGTGATAGAAATTAGAGTATTTATACAAGAATTCGTACATCGTGCTCTGTGCATAACGTCATTTCAAAGGAGAACATAAATATTAAAATAATACAATACGTAACAAATATAAAATACACAAAAAGTATGTACCTGCCATTTGTATATTTTTCTTTGCGCGTTTGGTAGAAATAAATTCATTCATAAAGCGCGAACGACATTTAGATAGCTCATTCCGTAATTGTACAACTAAAGGATGATGTCTTAATCGCGACCGATATATTCTTGACAAAATTATAAATTGAACCATTCTTTTGCATAAGGACTGGCGTAAGCTTCTTTCAGTTTGCGCCAAGACTAAACAATTACCACCATCTAAGGACGCCTCATCAGCACTCTTCTGATTTTCACACATGACGTTTTGGCCATCTTCAGCATTTCGCGTCAAGGACGAATCAGTAGTAAGATCGCAACTTGTTCTTGCCCACATGAATAGTCTACCTATTTAGCGCAAGTAGAAAAAAAAAATTTTAAATCACAGTCACAAAATTGAATATTATTCAAAATTAGTTAGCTAGTATGATCAAATCAAACTTTGAAAAAAAATCAGCGGCTTGTAAGTGACACTTGCGTTTCTTCAGTGAACTTGGAATACAAATCGTTCATTTTGTATTTCAGTAGATTGGGGAACTTTAAAATGAGGTTAACACTTTACGCAGTCTCTTACCGCAATTTCACTGTCGTTGCGCATCGTGGTTTGATGGATTTTTTCTGCATTCATCATAGATCAGTGATAGATTGTGAGCGGATAACGTTTATCAAACACATTCGGTTTTAAAACAAATATTTCAAATCACGTGTGTTTTAAATAGAAACTTTATTAAAGTCGCAAATAGGCATTTTTGAAATAGGAATCTGCCTTGAATTTTAGCTTTAATATGCTTGTCTTACCATTAACTCCAGAGAAATACGTTACGTCCTCAGTTGGTTTACCATTTTTATTTGCGTAAGCGGATGATACAACTCTTCATGCGTCTATTACTTCAGCAATTAATGACCGAAGACGTGCCTTCCCTTCTTTATATATTCCAGCAAACCACAAGATAAATCTTAAATTCAATCAGTTTCTACATTTTTTGCTCTCCACTTAATTTTTATCATACCTTATTCTCCATAATATGTTCGCACAGTTGTAATATCCTTCTTTTATCCGCCTAATGCCGTATTATTTGCTATTCCTATCTAGCAGTTTTCGCCTCATATTGCAGATAAGTTAGTGACTGACGTCTTTTATGTCAAACTATGTGTAGTATTATTGCATAACACGCTAGTTCAGCCTTCCGTTAGCTTCATGCGATGACTAATTACTCATCAATAGCAATTTTAAATTAAATTATAAGCAGGTTGCCAGTACGACAGGGCATGAACACTGATCGAGTTGTAATCGACAAGCTAGCTGGTCATTTGTACACAACATGGAAACCCTTTTGTTTTTATAGTGCATTGGCATACTCCTCGCACCAGCAGGCCACGGGTTACACAGAGACCACACACTCCAACTCTTTTAACTAGACTTAATCACATTTGCATCGACCACCAAGCACCCTTATGAGACGAACCAACAATACTTTACAATTTCTAAACTGGTTTCATTTTCCAAGTTAGATATGACTGACTAGTTCTAGCAAACTGTGTTGAACATTTATGAGTATATAAACAGTGATCGACTGTGCTCTAGCCAATTTGATAACATTTTTCTCAGCATAGCACGTGGAAATTTATAGATCTATTTTGGTAAATTTCCTTATGAACAGATTATATACAGGCTTCTTAGCTGGTGTCAAACTCCATCCAACAGCAATTACTATATCATCCAGAGAATGAGTGATATAATATCACTAGGATTTGTTTCGCGTTATTAAATGAAATTAAAATTTGCATTTCATTATAAATGGTCAAATAATTAACTTTAATCTGATTTACCAGCTGTCCTTAACTAAATCTATATAAATAGGAAAAAGTTGCAATTAATTCAGACTACTTGACTCAGCTGTCCCAGCGTGATCAAGACTATTGATCAATGTTAAGCATGCAGCTGGATAAGGACGGACTCACAGCTTTGAACAAAGCCACATCTGCTCTGCGTCTCTTCGTCGTTGGTACACATGATACTACAGTTACAAGAAGCTTCCATGTTACCATGTTTCCATTAGCAATCTGCCAGATGTCAACAGGGTCGCCAAATCATCATAGATCATAGCAGCGGTCACATCTACAACAATAAAGTTTACTCGACGTCCGATCCATGTGGTTCGGCTGCAAAATTGGAAGTATAACCTCCCAGCTTATATCAATATCGTCACAGTTTAATGTGCTCTATCGAAAACTCTTAAAGCATTGATAGGAACCATCGGACAAGAATTAAACTGTATCCAGTGTACTAGTATATGGTTTTAATGTGTCATTCAAGCAACAAACCTTGTAATTTAGGTATTAAACATTCGAATACCTACTTCACTTCGTTATATGTGTAAACAAGAGGTCTAGAACCCCCGTCCGCAGTGTTCATGAAGATCCGATGCCCACAAGGAAGAATACGTTTGGACTTTCTTCTAGACCTTGTTTACCGATATGCTTCAACAATTTTTCACCAATTAACTTTTATTTTGGTTACCGATGGTACCGTGCAGCGTGACCAAGTGACTGATATCGTGTTTAGCCACGAGATTACAAGTCTGACTGTTCTGTGCTTTTAGTCCTACCGGTAGAACACTTAAATAACGTTCTCAGATAGATTTTCAGCCAACTTTTCTTCTTCTTTAAACCAAGCTTGCGAACTTGAAGTAAACACCAATCCCATTGTATTTAATCAGTCGTCGTACAGCATAACAAAACTACCGTCAATCGCAACGCACTGACGCGTTTCGACCTTCCAGGATGATCAT